>JBCNYG010000017.1:15043298-15054051 GCA_039654305.1 Porochilus rendahli
GGCGCCAGCCTCCCCGCGACCCTAATTAGGAATAAGCGGTTCAGAAAATGAATGAATGAATGAATGAATGAATGAATCTTGATAATTGCCTCAAACAGCTATTTATGAGCTTAATCATGTCAGCCAGAACCAGCAGAATATTTTCACATCCCTACTGACATTTTTAATATTTCTTTTTAAACTCACTCACTCATTTACCAACCCTCTTAATCCTGTTAGGGTCACGGGGAGTCTGGAGCCTATCTCAGCCAACACTGGAAGAAGGTGGGTTACACCCTGAACAGTTCACCAGACCATCGCGGGATGCAACCATTCACGCTTGCACCTTGGGGCGATTCGGAACAGCCAATTAGCCTATCTTTAGGTATAAAACATGGTAAAATGTGTGAACTTTACACAGTAACACATTAGCACAAGATGCGAGGAAGAACCTTTCTGCTGTGAGTCGGACGTGCTAACCACTACTCCACCGTGCCGCCTATTTCAAATTTCTGTTTATAAAGCTTATCTATTAGCAAAGTTTGAGACACAAACCACTGTGTAGCAATTTTTATAATTCATTACACAAACTTAAAGATGATCATTTTTAAACGCACATAAATCAGGCGATGATTTCGGTCTGTTTAGTTTCATGGTTTATATAAATATGTCGCTGATCGTTCTTTGTTTTGACAGCAGTGCGATTCAAGAACCCGCTCTTTATTCAGATGTTGTTTACAGATGCAGGTGCACCACGGTTTAATTTATTCATACTTTCTAATAATAAGCATCCAGACGTGCTTCTGCGTTCGTACTGTACATTTGCAGCTATTTTAAGTTTGCCATCGTGATCAGTCAAGACTCACCTGCACGCCGCATCACACTATTAGAAATGAAGCCTCTCGAGTCTTAAAGGCCTTTTCTCTCCGCGAGCTGAAGCTGAACCTTTTCTATTCTAAAGATGACGTTTATTAACAGTGAGCAACACATGGCCTCATCATAATCCATTATTATTATATTATAATCCATTCAGTCAGCGGTGCACAAAAAGGCATCAAATAGAGCTGAACTAAAATAAAATAAAGACAGCAATGCGTTCGTCTGGGATTTAAAACATTTGAGAATGCCTTGCTTACAAAATCAGTACATCATAATAATGTCGACACAAAACCACACAACACACGCTTTGTGTGTTTTGTTTCTTTCCGCTCTTCTGTCGCTCTCTCTCTCTCTCTCTTTAAGGACGGAGCGTCTCCCAGGATGCAACACGTTAAGCAATTAAAAGCTTTTTAACAAGACGAATGAAAGAGAAGATTCGCTCGTCTATTTCATGCCTTCTTTCATTTCAGGAAACTGGGACAAAAAAAGTTAAGAAATGCTCGAGAGGTGAATCTGAGGATTATTTATTTTCAGATCAATTAGCATTTAAATGCTATAAATTGAATACAGCTGAAGAGAAGACACAGTTAAGAAAGTTCAGAAAAAGTAGTTTATGATATGTAAATAACTGAACCATTTGGAAATTGTGTAATTAAACAGATTTTTTTTTTTTTTTAAATATTTGCTCCTGTTTATCTGCTGAATGATACCTGATCGCCGCGCAGCTTCCTGTCAGTCATATCACAATCATGAGAAACGCAAACAACATTTTGGGATTTTGTGGCTTTTCTGGCCAGAGCCGAGGAGAACCGTCGAGCTTCCCTGCGCTTTCCTGCTGCTACTTCTATTGTCATTAGCATTTGGTTTTGATTACCAGGCGGCTCCAGGCGTCTGCTCGCCCGTGTGGAAGCCAGCAGTCGTTTGCTTTATGGAGATCATATGGTGAGGAAACTGGGCTTGAAAGACACGACTCCCAGAACCAGGTTTGATAAATTTCCTATGATTTGAGCCCGGGTTTATTCTTTCCTGTTGTGGAACAGACGCTTTACAGAGCACGTGTCACCCCTCCCCATCCCCCCCAGCACCGCCAGGCCTCCCCCAGTACCCTCCCCAGGCCCCTGGATTACCTGAGCTACCCAAACTCATGCCGGTGGACATTTAAGCAACAATAAGCACTCTGTCTTCACATGTCAGGAGAATTAAGACGGTCTGTAAATGATCTAGGGTGAAACTGAATGTCGCCTCAGGGCACCTATGATTATACTCCCATAAAGATAAAATCTGGGAATAAAGATAAATTTCATTAAAATATATTTCAATAAAAACATTAGATTGTTTGCTTGCCTGGTGAGGGAGGGGCTTGTCTGTGATTTCTCAGCTCTATTGGGGATATGTGTATGCTATGTGTATATTAGTTTGATAAACAGAAATTAAACTATGTTTTAATTCATTGATTTGTGAGTGTTTTCTTTTTCATTCTTAAAATTGCATTCTTGTTCAATTGTTGTAGATATTTGATTTAAAAAAGAATTTTTCCATGCAGTTTTGCTTGCTTAAAAAAACAACGGTTCTATTGTTTTGGATTATGGAAAAATGCTTAAGTATTTAAATAAACTTTGTTACATTTTTTATAACGTTTTACTTAATTTGAAAATTTTTTTTTGTTTTCGATTTTTTAAATATAAAACAAAAAATACAAATACAGTAAAACTTAATTTACATGAAAAAAAATGAAATGGAATGCCTGCGATGGCCTGGCGAGCTGTCCAGGGTGTACTGTGCCCTCGCCCAGAGTCGGCTGAGATGGGCGCCAACCTCCTTGCGACCATAATTAGGATAAAGCGGGTCAGAAATCACGAGGCCGATAGCAAACTCTACTAAGCAAGTTCTTTTAAAGAAATATCTCTTAAGTTTTATATTGTTACTGATTGCTGGAATTAGGTGTCCTTAAAGCTGAAATTAAACACAGAGTCATTATAAAAACATTCACACAAAACGTGAATTTTCAAGATTGATCACTGGGAAAAGTTTATTTAACGAAAAGGAATCGCGTCACTGTCCTGTCTGCTGTCTGCTCCCTGCTTAAACCCAGCGCCAGTCTTCATCAGCACCGGCGGAATGTCGTCACGTACTTTAACAGCGATTTAATATCGCTGTATCCTTTATGCTGCTTGAAATGAGTCCCAGCTGGAGATTTCTGGACGCCACGGAGTAAACGGACGGGGTGCGGCTGATTGACAGGACATTTAGACGTGCTACTTCACTTTACATTACACTGTGCAATATCAGAGCCAAAGTAAAGCCGGATCTCATCGGCCCTGGAGCGAGGGATCACTTACCCCGGGAAATCAAAGTCACAAGAAGAACATGAGGAGCTGAGCTCAGAAAAAAAAATGTGAGAAAAGGAAAATAGTGACTTAATCTATTAGCGCTCGAGAAACCAATGAGTGTGAGAGGAGCTGTCCTCTTCGATTGGGTGGCTGATAGAGCAACACTGAGATCACTCTGAGGAGCACGAGACACAAAGAGGACAGACAGGAAGACAAACAGGAAGACAGAGCGGTATTGACACTGAGGGTGATTTAGATTTCAATCTCACTGCTAATAGTTAACATGGACAGAAACACGACAGCCTCCTACTGTCACCTTTGACTGTCACTTTGTACCGTTACCTTCTATTGTCTACTATCCAAATGTCACCGTCTGCTGTTAGCTTTTACTGTCACCCTCTACAGCCACCTACAACTACTGTTACCTTCAATTATTACCTGCTGTTACTTTTTTACTGCTAATTCTACTCTTACGTTTGACTGTCAACCTCCACTATTACTTTCTAGTGTTACCTACTACTGTCGCTCCCAATACTGTAAGTTTCCACTGTAATTATTACTTTTACAGCAGTGACAACCCGCTGATAGTGGGGCTTGAACCCCCGACCTTGGGATCAGTAATCCACTATCCTTCACAGTGTTTTACTTGTTAAAATGATCAATGAAAGCAAAACTATGTTTCCAAACACTAATTCTGAACAGGAAACTAAAATGTTGTTTCTTTTACCCTGAAAATATAAAAAACTGAACATGCTGTCAGGGGGATTCCTTGAGGATGGGAAGGTTTTTATTTTCACCTGTACTATTTTTTTATTCATAATAATTGTTTATATTGGTAATTGTTTATAACCTGTAATGGAGATTATGTTTGATGCTTGTTCAACTCTTAACTCCAATCACACACGATTTAATCTCAGAGGACACAAAATGACATTTCATAACAATTTTAGAATTTTTGAATTTATTTACTTTAATCGCTTTGTGTATGAACCTGGGAAAATGTTTGAGTTTGAGATTCAGCTCTTTTCTGAATATAATTTCAGATCTGTTATCCCCCCCCCCCCTTCTCTGTGTGTGTGTGTGTGTGTGTGTGTGTGTGTGTGTGTGTGTGTCTCTGTGTGTGTCCAAATATGCATTTTTTCCATGAGAGAACGGAGTCCTGGTGAGAGGCAGAAGGTGGAGCACCTGTTTGATGATAGTTGACCTTCTAATCGTTTTGGTTCTTCTGAGCTGCTAGAACCCTGGAGTCGATTTGATTCTAATGCGAATTTTTCCCCTTCTACTTAAACCTCTTCATCTCTGTCCTGCTGTTTAAATCCTTTAAGTGCATCACAAACAAACCGCAAATGCTGATAGTAAAATAAATAAAAAGACAGCTCGTAAAATCTTAGCATTCAGTAATTTATCTCCATTAATAACTACAGCTTAAATATCATACTTAGCAACTTTTTGCCCCACACGGGATACATAAAGGGTTCCTTAAGGGTTCTTTCTATCGTTTATTGTTTTGTTTTTAACACTTTTTAACATTTTTAACCCTTTTATGCCTTATATCCTAAAACCAATGGTCATGTATTTTCCTGAAAAAGTGTCCTTAAAGAACCCTTAAGAGACTCAGAAGTCTTAGTAACCTTGGGTTTACCCCCTGCACGATGCCCATGATGACCAAAATTCAAAAAAGTGTGGAGCTCCATGATTTATGAGCACACTTGGAGCATGATTAGGGTATAAATAGAAGGCAGGGTGCAACCAACAGATGAAACCTGAAGGAATCATGTTGCCAAGTTTATTAAAATCCCCTACGATGGCCAATCAAGGTCTGTCATGCTCTGTTAAGGTCTGTTAAGCTCTACTGCACCCTACTACGATTCCCATGTTCTATCACGAATGGAGTCAAATCATAATACATCGTAATAATTGTGGCAAAACTTTTGACACAATCAGCACGAATCCACCAAGTTTTCTCAAGATCATCACAATTTGATCCCATGATCATGGGGATCATGGACATCGTGCCCCAGTGAAAGCCTAGGGTTGTCAAATAAATTCTTAGAGAATCCTCATAAAGAACCCACACTTTAAAAATGTGCTCTTCAAGGATTCTAAAAGGTCTGGTTTGATAACTAAGATAAACTAAATATGATAGGACATATTGTTGTTGGCTTCTACATACGATATTTAAAGGTTCTCCAAATGGACAACTCAAAGATATTATTCTAAGATGTTAAGATCCCTTGTGTGTTTGATTAACCCTTTACACCACATACTTACTCAGTACATGTGCTTTGGAGAAATTAGGATTCTTTAAAGGTTTTTAAGGGTTCCTTGGATAATTACTACTCATATTAGCTGAGCTTATCTCAGTTTATTTGGAACCCCCCGGGTGCCTCTGCGGGATCGTTTTTTACAGAAACATACAGTAGAGGGATCCCCTATTAGAAGGGACTGAGAATAGCAATTTTTAGGCATTACATAAATCTGAATTACAATCTCTGATAAAAGTTGTCTCTTATTGTTTTCTCTGGATAAATATACTGTAAATATATACAGTGATGTGCAGTGAAGATTCTACACCACCACTTTTGTCTAAAAGGGCTCCTTTTTTATTTTATTTTTTGGACTTTTGCATAGCATGAATGAACATGAATTGTGAGAAAAAATAGTCAATATCTAGTGGCCACCCTTTACTTTTATTACGGCATTTAACCTTTCAGGCATACTGTTCACTTATTTTATAATATCTTCACTCACTAAACCATTCCATACAGTTTGAAATTTATTTATGTTATGAAAAAAGTAAAAAAAAAAATGTTAAAAAAAACAAACAAAAAAAAAGTTTAAAAATATGTATATATATATTTGCAACACCTTAAAGTTGGTATTTTGAGTGTTTTTGTTTATTAGCCATACTTTTACCTCAAAGTTTGGTTCTCATTGCCTACAAGAGCATTGTTCAGTACATTTTCACCAAAAAATTATACAGAAGTCATTTTTTACTGTTTATTAGGAGCCCCTTTGGCCAAACGTGGTGGTGTAGAGTCTTCACTGCACACTACTGTATATACATTTACACAGTACTTTTTACCGTAGTGTCATTGTTTATTAAAACATAGTAACTTGATCAGAGTATTTACTGAAATTTAGACACCATAGCTTTGTGAGTAATAAATCGTTGGCTTTTACGGTTTCACCCCCCATAAATGTTTTTTTTTGTACTCCCACCATCCAAAAAAAAAAAGCAGAGCCCATTTGGTAACCTGATTCCTTTCTGTTACATGACTCTCAGGACTGCAGAAGTTAGACACAATTTTGCTAAGTGCTAAACAAAAGGCTGCATTGTTGCTGGATGTACATGGACTTCACCAGCTCAGACCTCCCGAGCATTCCACAGTGTCACATAATACTGTCAGTTTCCTGTTGGAAGTGCCAGCGCAGAAAGAATGAGTACAACGGCTAAAGTGCCCCCCCCCTTTTTTTCTTTTTTCTTTTTTCCCCTTGCGTATGCGTCTGTCTGCGGTGTTGTGGGAATGGTCTGGACAGGGTTCACGTAATAAATACACTTAGAGAAAAAAATGTTTATACAATCTTATAATATATATTTTTCTGGAATACTTTCCTTTTTAGTCAAAGCACTTTATTTCCAGCTGTGATGTGTGTTAAACTGGACAATCACACTCCTTCCTGCCAAATGTGTGAGTCCCGTATACAAGCCTGCTGTAGCGCGAAACAGAAATCCACTCCAAAAAGTTTTATTGCGTGCTTTATAAACACAATAAGGTGCAAAGTGCCGGGTTGAACTTCTCAGCATGCTAGTGTCATGGTCCTGTATTTTTAAAAAGATAGAAAGAGAGAAAGGAGTGGGGTTAATTGACTTCATGTCCTTACTTTAGTTTAGCATAAAGCCATTCAGTAATCACTTTTGTTGCTAAACTTCAACACATCGTATGTGTTGCATCCAGCATCACATACAGCAACACGTGAAATAATTTTGTATTTTTTCCTGCTTTTTTTTAATTTTTTTGCCATTTTATAACGTTTTCAATTTACACTCACTAGTTAACTCTGTACTGTCAACAGTAGCTAATGCAAAGCTGGCATACAAAGGCTAGCACTGCTTCCTTAGAAACAATTAAAACCACCACATCTTTGTAAACTGCTGCCCCTCCTGCATCACGGGGCTGTGGAACATACACTCTCAAAACTAAAGACACTTTTTCATGCCTCAAGATACTAATTATGTAATAATAATAACAATAATAATAATAATAATAATAATAATAACAATAACAGCAACAACAACTATACTACTAATAATAACATTATTCTTATTATTATTATTCTTATTATTCTTATTCTTATTCTTATTATTCTTATTCTTATTATTATTATTATTCGAGACACAAAGATAATAATAATATTTTAATATAATACATATTATATTATATCATATATAATACATATATACACACATACACACACACACACACACACACACACACACACATATGAGTGTGTACAGTAATGTGCAGTGAAGATTATAGTCCACCATTTTTTGTCTAAAAGGGCTACTAATAAAAAGAAGTAATAAAAAATGACTTTGGGTGAGAATGTATGAACAATGCTGTTGTAGGCAATGAGAACCAAAAAAATAATTCTGACAAGTATATTAAGGTAAAAGTATGGCTAATAAACAAAAACACTGAAAATACCAATTTTAGGTCTCTCAATTTATTAATATTATTATTATTTTATTATTATTATTTTTTTTTTAATTTTGCATAGCATGAATGAACTTCAGACCATATGAAATGGTTGAGCGAGTGAATAAATAAAAAAATATGTGGACACTATGCCAAAAGGCTTAAATGCTGTAATCGAAGTAAGGGAGTTCACAATAAATACAATAACATTGTTCAACCATTTTTACCAAAAAATTATAGAGAAGTAATTATTACCTTTTTTTAAATTGGAGCCTTTTTGGACAAAAGTGTTGGTGTATAATCTTCACTGCACACTACTGTATATATATTTACCCATGAATGCTGAATATAGTGCAGTATTGTAACCTTTATTGTAACCTTTTAGTGAAAAAGTTTTATAGTTAAAGGTTTAAAGTGTACCATTAATGGCATCAATCTAGAAATATTTTTTTTGTGCAGTACTTAAAATGCTTTCGGAAGAAGGTGCTAACCACCCTCTTCCACATACATAAACATAAAGAAGCATGTGATTTGCTAATGTCAGTCTGATTGACAGTGGAAACAGCATAGGCTCCTATCACCCTAACCTTTAGCTCTCGGGGCTCCCAGTCACGTGTGGTGGTGGCATCGCGGACATCACAATACCCTGACTTTTCTGTTCATTTCCTTTTAAATAGTTTCCCAGGCCACACCTCCTACAACAGAGAAATCATAACTGATGTGATCCTGATGTTGAATTAAAATCAGATTCACTTCGAAGTATGCTGTTGCTGTTTCTCCTCCCAGGAGGGAGAATAACGACAACGAGTTGAATTTCAGCACCTCCTCAGCCTTTTCTGCAACGGTAGCACTTACCAAGCAATATATTTTATATTCCAACCATTACAAATTTACCAGAAGAGATGACTTTTACTTTTTTCTTATTTTTTTTTTTTAATTTACATTTCCCCCCGTCCTTAAACCGGCATGTACAAATAATAGTCTGTATATAATCTTAACATCTAATGAGTTTTTGAGCCCGGCCTCTGTTCGAAGAGCGATTGTGTTTCCAGCTGTTGCCATGGCACAGCCCGTTGCTGTATTTGTGTTTTATTGGATCTCTGGCCTTGTAACATTAGTTTTGAAATTTTCCCTGCCACTTGCCAGACCACACCACCACTTCGTAAAAGTGATGCATTTGAAATCGCTGTGCCATGTTTCAGCGGGTGCCAACGTTTAAGAGCAGCAAGTTCTTTGTATTTATAATTAAGTGAAGTTTGGAATTCTGGTGCCGTTTACCTTCCTACTGAATATTATTTATGCGTTTGTTGACGCAAGTCTGTTTAAGACTGATTATCAGTAGGCAAGGGGTGGAAGTGGATGCTAAAGGCTCGCTGTGATAACTGGAGTGTTCAGTAAACAAAGCACTGTGTTAAAGTAAAATATTAAGAGACAGGATAGTGTTATGAAGTGGAGACACTGCTTGCTATTAGGCAGAAACAGATGAAAATGTAAAAAGTCCATGTGATCTTAGAATGTCTTTTGACTGGCAGTCCTGTAGATTTATTCCCCACTTCATTTCTGGAAAAGACCTCCATCATACACATGGGACTTTAATTCCAGCTTTTGTTCCAGTACCACCTTTCTATCTACCAACAGCCTTGATTGCTGCATTCTACTGAAGCTGCGCTAGCAATAATAAAAACAACGTCCCTTAAAGCATCGGAATAACGTTCAACTGCTAACTTTAACTTAAACACAACAGAAATATTTTGGCTGTATTAAATTTACCTTGGACTTAACATCAACCTGAAAATTACACATCTGCAATATAGAGTATTGTTCCTTTACGTTCCGACCCCCATTGCTCAGATGTAACATTTGGTGCATTGAAAAGTCCCTCAGAGAAACACAAGAAACACTGCTGTAATTATACTCATAGCAAAAGCAAATAGCGTGTTACCCCGCTTCAAATTGCATCATTGTGTGTTTAACCTTTAGCCTCTCTCTCTCTCTCTCTCTCTCTCTTTCTCTCTCACACATACACACACCCACATCACACACACACACTCACACAAACACACACAGTGCTCCAATCGAGTCGTGGCCATCTTATACGTTTCACCTTTGTGCAAATTAGCCTCAACCCTTCGTAGCACTGTGGCTAGTGTGCTCTGACATTAATAAGCAGTGTAAGATGGGCTGATTTAGGGGTCAGGTGGCCTTGTTAGCCTGACGAGGAAAAATAAAGGGAAATAGTAGATCTCTGGGCTGTAATTAGATTGCTTGTGATTCAACAATGAAGTCACGATCGTGTCATTGAGCTGGAAGCAAATGCTGCCTTCCTGCTGCGTCGAGGGAGTGTGATCACATCTCCACATGGCAAGTCTAGCAGCCAGAGCGCCATAGCAACCTGTTGTCACCTGAGACTGGTGGCATGGGTGTTTGTGTGTATGTGTGTGTGCATGTGTGTCTACTAAATAGAGAGAAACTCCCTTGTCCATGCACACACCCACTCACACACACACACACACCCACACACACACAGGTTTATTGCTCCGCCCTGAATTAGCCATTGTGCCAGGCTTGTTTAGGAAGCCAAATTTGTGTAACGAGGCGATGAGGCACAAAGTTTGGTGCACACCGATTTAGAGTAGCAATGCAGAAATTTATACTGCTGTGCAAAACATCTGCATCTGCATCTGGATTAATGAGTGAGATACAGTTAAAATGTGATCTGATGCCTGAGCACTTCACCTTTATAGACAATTATCAGTGTTTGCATGTAAAGTACTCTGATACATAGATTGATAGACAGACAGACAGACAGACAGACAGATAGATAGATAGATAGATAGATAGATAGATAGATAGATAGATAGATAG
>JBCNYG010000017.1:15054653-15065137 GCA_039654305.1 Porochilus rendahli
TAGATAGATAGATAGATAGATAGATAGATAGATAGATAGATAGATAGATAGATAGATAGATAGATAGATAAAAAAATGGACACAGTAGATGTGTAAACATGATAGATGGATGGATGGATGGATAGATGGATGGATGGACATGATTGATGGACATAGCCAGACAGTAGCCAGCCAGAAGGACAGATATGGACAGACAAGTGGGTGGATAGAGTGTATGGATGGATGAAGTGTATGATAAACATGGTACAAATAATAAATGTAGTAGATGGACAGGCAGACTGATGGATGGATGAATAGTGGATGGACGGATATATGGACTAATGGACGGACATAGAGAGACAATAGCAAGACAGATAGATATGGGCAGACACACATATAGATGGGTGGGGAAATGAATGGATGGAGAGATGGATAGAGTGTCAGATATATAGGGTGCGAGTAGTGCAAGATACATTAGATGAGTACACAGAATGAAGCATGGATAGATGGATGAATGTGTAGTTGAATAGTATAGTAGAAGAAAATGGACAGACATAGAGAGACAATTGCAGGAAAGAAAGATTGCAGGTGTGAATAGATGTGTGAATGTGATAAACTCCAGATAAACTAGAGGATAACGCTTTGACTGCAAGTTAATGACATGAGCTCATTTTACAAGGAAAAAATAATCTGACACTAACTAGCACATGTTCTCCATCTCACACTCAATTAACTCAATTAAAAAGACTTTTTTACCTTGAAATCCCGCCGTTAATACGAGGCATGAAAAGTCATGCACTTTTACCTGAAGTCACTGCAGTTGGATCGGATTCAATCGGTTCCTTATTTCATGTTTTTTTTTTTCCTTTACCTCTGAACCTGACACAGCACTCCTGCTGTACGACTACCGGCTTCATTATGCCGCTTCTCACCCCTCAGATTTTCACACCACCACCCAGAACATCTGCAGCCTGTCATGTAGCATCCCATTCATTTCTACTTAATTTGATCCTAATATGCACCTACATGAGGAGCCAGATGTTGCCCGAGACTGCAGCACACAAAGTTCTGTTTCAAGGGAAAAGAGAGTTCTACACATGTTGGAATTCAAGCCGCGGATGATTTTCCGAATGATTAATATAAAATATAAATACTGACTGACAGGTGGTGTGATAATTATTTTCCTGTAACATTATGTCCCTGAAGTGTTTTATTCTTCTTTCATGGCCAATATTACATTCATGAACATCATACTTGTTCCACAACGATAAATAAATCATGTCGGCAAAACAAGCTCCTGATGTTCTGTCACCAGCGTCTCTCACAGCTTGTCATGTTACCAAGAGCCTGCAAAAAAATGAAATGACCAAACATAAGGAACATAACAACCACTGATCTTCCAGTAAGACCTTAAGCAATGTTTTAAGATCCTGTGTTTATAAGAATGTTTGAGGAACCCGAGAAGGAAGAGGGATCGAAAGGTATCATCAGCATAGGAGCACACTGCAGTTGATGGTGCTGCTTGGAGCCTGGTAGCGCACAAAGGCTTGAAGAAGGCCAAGATTGCCCCAAACAACATTGGCAGAAAAGAGGGTGAAAAGATCGAAGAAAGCACGCTCTGTTTAGGCGTCCTCATCCTCCACCTGTAGAAGAGATTGCCTCTACAGAGGGGGAAATATTGCGAAAGACAGTGATGTGCTTGCGTGTGGAGGAATTTTGGTGAGCTACCCTCTCGACAGCCCTAACAAAGTGATGCCATAGAAGTGGTGGGCAAACAAGTGCTCTTCAGTGGGTCATGAGATCATTTCTTCGTTTCCAAAAAACATCTTCACTCTGAACTTGTTCCAATAACAAAAACAAAACGAACCAGTTTCATGTAGAATCTAATAATAGAATCCTTTCATTGTGCAAAGATTTCTAAGAAGTAGCGCTTTAGGAAGCGTAGACCCCATAATTATCCAGCAAACTCTTAAAGAACGCACAACAAACCTTCTTTATCTAAAACTACACCAGGTATGATCTTCTGAGGAATTCGGGATATTTAGAAGAAAACAATAAGCAATATTTTTGGACTTCGTACCTCACAGTTATCCAGTGAAAATGTGTTCTTCACTGGTTCTTTAAGAAGTCATCGGGTTCATCATCAAGGGTTAGAAGCTTTTATTAAGGTTTGAGGTTCTTGAAAAATGATTCTAATAGAGAACCTTACACCTTACTAGCTTCCATGTATAAATGTTTTTTGTTTATTAAATGTTTATGCCGGCTACACTTATAACACTTTTTGAAATCTAAGAACTCCTAATTATCCTTTTAACCTCAAATGATCCCAGGGGAACCATGTAACCATGTATTCTAACAGGTACAGGGTGTTAAGAAGAAAATACTGGCAAAAGGTGTGTTGGGGGGGCAAAAAATCCTTCGAAGCAAAACCCTTTTAGCTAAGAACCTCTAATTATTCAACGAACCCAACACATTATGAAACGCTTCATCCTGTGTACCACCTAACATCTGACAAGTTCTAGATGTTAAGAAGAAAATTCTGATGACCTTAGTCATGGTTCTTTAAGGGAACCTGGGGGTTACTTGGATACTCATGGGTCCCTAAATCCAAAATGGTTCTGCATAGAAGTATTTCTGATAAGAACCAATCTGTTCCCAGAATAAAGAACAATGTCAATGTCTAAAGAACCCGTAGAGTTTTTATTGCTTTTAGATTCTCTAAAATGCATGATTCTCTGATGCATGACCTAAAAAATGAGGAAGGAGGAAAGCACCATCTAATTCATCAATGCTGCAAGTCAGACCATCAATATTGCCCTGTTTAAGGAGTAGAAACCTGGCACTCAGAGACATTTGTCTCATTAGTCTGGGCTGGACTCTGGATAGAACGTGTCAGGAAGCATTCGTAAGAGCCACTCGACATGACAAGGCGAAAGTGTGGGCCGCAAGGCAGCATATGGCACTGATTAGAAGTGTGCGCTAGTTCATCACCGTAATCGAACGAGTGCTGATCCATACGGCTGCTCTGTCTTCACACAGAACATCAGGGAACCAACACTAAAAGACTTCAGCTGGCATTTTTACATGCTTCATAATGAAAGACGTGCTAAAGTACACCGAGGAACACAGAGACATGTTCTTCTAATGTGAAACATCTGCATCTGGAAATAGTTGCGAGTCCTGAGTCAGATTAGAGTGAAATATATACTGTGTTCTTTTTTTAAAAAAAAAAAAAAACTCTCTACTCTATTACTGCTCAGCCCAAATGTTTATCAGTTGTCTCTCAAAAAGGAAAGAACTCTTCTAAAGACACTATGAAGAACCATACAGATCCTTTTTCTAACTGGGCATGTGTGTTACAAACTTCAAATGATTGCTTCTTCCTGTCAGAACTTCAGCTTCTACATATCTAAAGGTTCCTCAATAGTTTTTCCAAAGTGCATGGGGTAGGTCAGGGTTCTTAGCTTCCTAAAACGGATTCACTGCAAAACTTTTGTTCTATGACTCTACATGTGCATGTAGAAGCTGTCCAAATCTGTGTTGGTAATAATCTGTTTATGTTTGAAAGAACCCTTGAGGAACCCAAGAGTGAGACTTTTTCCCAAGAGTGAAGCAGTGCTGCATAGATTCCTAACTTTTCATCTTTCTCATCTTTTTTCTGAACACCTGCAATGTGTCAGACTTTTAACTTTTGCTAGAAGAGTTTCTTTAAGAGGGCTCTCTTAGGGCACAAGATTATTAAGGGTTCTCCGCCTCTTGGAAGTGTTCTATTCGGGTACTCAGTATTATCCTTAAAAAACTGTTAAGAGCATAGCCATATTTTAGAAAATATTAACCTTTAATTATAAAAAGTAACTTTAAATACACTGCGGGGAAAATAGCGCACACTGGGGGAAACGTCACTAAATCACTAAATAAGCAAAAGATTATCGATTTCGCGCTCTGTCCACAAATCCGCCATGCTTCTTGTTTTCGGTCAGTTGTGTTGCGTCACTGAGACAAGTTAGTGAGAGAACGAGAGTGTGTGTGTGTGTTAGCGCACATGGGTTCTCTGTTACTTATATATATATATGTTATACACTCATCCATTTGAATAAGTCTTAAAAAAAAAAAAAGGAAGGCGAGTGGACTCCTGAACCATACGTAATTGTGCGTTTTGTGTTATTATAGTGTTTTAAAGTATAGTGTTTATATTTCCCTTCTTCTTTTAAGTGAATAGCTTTTAGGCTTCATCCCAAGTTGACCTGTGCATCCTAGACTTTAAACTTTCACAGAGTGGTGCATGTGCCCTCATGAGTGCACTTCTTGTCATGTGGTGCACTGTTTTAGACACAGCTTGAGTTTGTTTGTAGTACTAGAGAAACGTTGTGCATGGTTAGATTTAAAAGGATAAATTCGGAGAACAGTTGTCTCACTTAAATAAATAACACAGTTACACTTGCTTTTGATAATATCAGCATGTCAAGAGTTCTCTGTATGCAGGTGCTGCGTAGCTTAGCTAAGAGATAGAGAGAGCGAGAGAAAGAGAGAGAGAGAGAGAGAGAGAGAAAGAGAGAGACCTGTTGGCTTGTGCTTTCTCAATTACAAAACTTCACAAGCAATTAACAGAGAACTGTTGCAGAACTGGTGTTTGGTGGAAGCTACATACAGAATAAATACAATAATTGTCTAGAAAGGAAACGAATGGCATAGTGCATACAATGGGCCACCTTATAATGTGATGTCCCAGCCAGACGCATGTAGTATGTATTCAGACTGGCTGAAATTATATATATAAATATATATATATATATGCCGCTCACTAACTGCCGCTGTGAAATCCCATGTTATTTTAATGCTCTTGCTGCCTTAATTCTGTGTAAACAAATCAGAAAAGTAGATGGTTTTGCTTTGGGAAGCTGAAACAGTGATATTTGCTCAGTTGTGCGTAAACCATATGTTGTCTCTGCCTTTAAAGAACCCTCAAGGACCTTTTCCCCCCAAAAGTGTGTGTGTTAACTTTTTATGTCCTCATATATTGCTTATTATTTTCTATTTAATAACTACAATATGTCAGGTGCTTAACATTTAACTTCTTGGTACATGGTACGTTCCTCAAGGGTTCTTTAAGGGTCTGTAGGATAATTGATGGTTCTTAGTTTCCTAAAACTATTTTACTTTAAAAAGGAGTTCTTAACTTCTGTACAAGGGTGTTTTCTTATCAGAAAGAATTTCAAGGATAATTAAAAAAAAAATTCCTAACTATTCAATGAACCCTTGAAGGTCTTGTTGTGTGAGGTCGAGCTAAGCAGTCCTTTACCGGAGCCAATTAATCCTACTGGGATTATAGGGGAGCCAAATCTAGGCAAAGGTGGGGTACACCCTGAACGGCTCACCAGTCCATCACAGAACACAACCAACCATTCACACTCACACCTGGGGCAAAAGTGATAACCACTATGTCACTATGCCATGCCACTCTGTAGGACAATATCACTGCTCGTGTTTTTTTTGAATATCCAGGACCTGCAAGACCATTCTTGGTACTCAGGTGCTCTTTAAGGGTTAATTTAATAGCTATGGGTTCTTAGCTTTCCAAAAGTAATATATAGATTTGTGCACAACCTAAAAGTGAAGCTCCTGACTGACGTCTCTTCATAGGTGTACAAGCCTGGATTTGCTTTTTACTGGTATTCTGATTTTTGTGTTAATTTGTGTCCCCTGCCTTGTTTGTTTATTTATTTATCCAATTTTTGAGTTCATGTTCTGCCCAGCAATGGATTTCTGTATTTGCTCCATGAATATTTATTTATTATTTGTTTGTCTACCCATCTGAGATTTAAATGTTTTATTTCAGTTTTGTTAGCATTAATAGATCTGGGGTTTTTTGTTTGTTTGTTTGTTTTGTTTTGTTTTCTAACCTGTCCTCTCCAGTATCATAGCAAGCAGAATGGCAGTGTGGTTGCGGTGCTGTGCCGAACAAATTTGCTTTTCCAAGGGAAGGTTTATGGGTATGAGGCTCCTCTTGATATGACTTGATCTTGATCTGATTTATTTATTTATTTACTGTTGATTTGTGTTATGGAATCAATGGAATCTTGCTGGACTTGACAGGAGGGGACAGAAAAAGAAGGAAGACAGGTAACAGAAGCAAAAGGAAAAGTAAAAAGAAGAAGGAGGAGACAAAAGCATTAGACATATAAAGTGTATATATATATATATATAAAAATATAATATAAATAGAACGAAAAATAGAACTGACAGTAATCAAGAGTTTGTTAAGTCATAATCAGAACAAAGAGACATATCACCCACATGTCATAACATCCATCAAAGAAAAAAAAATATTTCTAAAAAAATAATAATACATAAATAACAAATAAATAAATTAATAAAAAAAATATATATATATATAGACAAAAAGAAAGAAAGAAAGAAATAAAAGACAAAACAGTGACCGTGCCAGCATGCAAAACAAGTGGAATAAGTGATCAGCAACAAGTGACAAGCAAGACTGTGTAACTGCGACCACACCCTCCCAGCGGCCAGAGGCACACCAGGGGAGCCCAGGGACCCGGGCCATCAGCAGGAACCTCGAAGCCCGAACCCACGCCCCACCCCGATGCTCCAACCGCACAGCCCGGAGACCAGGGCACCTCCGGCCCTCCTTCCCAACCCTCCACCCCACAAACTCCCACACTCACACATCCACTTTCATACCCCCCACCATGCCCTGCGTGGGACGGCTCTGGATAGATCTGGGTTTTTAAAAAGCATTAATTATTTATTTTCCCTACCTGGTGGGCACATGCGGACACTGGACAGGACATGAGACAAGCATCCAAGCCATGTTCCATGACTATACCTGTGGTGCTCCGCTGCATAGCTCTGCCATAAAGTCTTAGTGAAAGGGAAACATTTTGTTTTAGAGGTTTTTATTTGTGCTGTAGTGAAAGATATTACACAAGATTTAAAACAATAAGACATGTTCTTCTACAAACTGAAAGTGAGCTTTAAGAGGTCTCTCTTCCACAATAAAGAAAATTATATATATAATTATTATTATTATATTGTATTATTATATTATATTATATTATATTATATTATATTATATTATATTATATTATATTATATTATATTATATTATATCATATTATATATTAATTGGTTAGTTTATTCTGCCCTCTGGGAACCTTTTCTAATAGAGACTCTTTTGGAACACTGATAGTTTTAAATTTGTTTTAACGAGTGAAATGCCAGCAGAAGTAAGACTAAGAGTAGATGTGAGAAGAGATAGAATCCAGGATCTGGAGGTGAAAGAAGATTTGTGAAAACACTCGGGCCTCAGCGGTGCCTCATTATGATTTGGTTCTCTGGGTCGTCTCGGGTGAGTTAAGATGTTTTAGTCTTGGTGTTTAGGATGTGGAGTAAGTGTGAGCATTCGAGCACACACACACACACACACACACACACACACTGTCAGATCCCCGATACTAAAACACGCACTAATTTGTGGTGCATCTGCTCTTGTTTAAACCTGCTAGTTAGCCTCAGCATCAGCAAACACGGACTTCGTCTGAACGTCGTTTATCGAATTCTGGATTACGATTGTTGAATAATTTGAAATACCTCCTATATTTGTTTATATACAATAATGCACTTGCTCTGATACATTATCGTTTCTATAGCAACAGCTCATTTACAAGGATGTTTACAGCAGGCACTTAGACGCTACAAATAAACCAATTTTTAAAAAATGCTTTTTTGTCTTATTAACATGAACGCTGAGAAAACAGAGAGGTGTGTAAGGGTATCTGTTTATAGCTGCTACAATGCAAGTAAGAAACTGTAACAATAAAAATGATCTGGGGTTAAATAAAGGAATGAAAATGTAATTGTTGATAAATTGTTGTAGTGTCAGGGGAATAAAACACATGGGGATGATGTACTGTTGTACACCGCACCGCACTCAGCGTTTTAGTCCTTATCTAAGTTCTTATATCTCCACTAGGAAACTAAGGAAGACTTTGAGTACCTGTCATTACTCTATTTAAAAATGCCTAACTGTTTCGCTTGGACAAATTCTTGTCACTGTATTCATCGCCATTTTGATGTATTATTAGTTGCTCTGAAGTTTATTTGGACACCACGAGAAGAATTTGCCTTGAAGGAATTTCCGATCGGATTTAATTTCCTTTACAAAACATAACAGGATTCCATAAACAAAAGCAGGAATTAGCCAACTAGCCAGATAGCTGTCATGCTAGCTTGTTGATGCTGTGCTGCAAGGGAACTATGTCATGTGGACGTTTTTTTGAAGTCGAACCTAATGCAAAGCTGTTAATGCTTGACTCCGTCTGTGTTCCTGTCTGAGGTCTGTAATTTTCTTGAGACGTCACCTGTATTTATGTCGATGGATTACAGCATTTGATCCTCATCACTCACTAATTTGCCTTAATCCTATAAGGGTTGCAAGTATCTCAGCTGACACTGGGCCAAGGTGGGGTGCACCCTGGACAGCTCGCCAGAACATCGCAGAGCAACACAGACAACCATTCACACTCACACCCAGAGTGAATTTCCAAAAGCAAATCAGCCTAATGTGCATGTCTTTGGATTGTGGGAGAAAACGAGTGCGAGCAAGGGGAGCAAGGGGAGAACCCCACACAAAAACGCCCGAGCCTGGGACGCGAATCCAGGACCTTCTCGCTGTGAGGCAGACATGCTATCCACTATCCCATAGCATGTGAGCATTTAAATAAATATATAACTCTAAAACCGAATAAGAGACGAAAAAAACCTAACAAATTACTATTCAAGATCCCAGAATGGTTTCCTCAACCTCAAAACCAAAACGTCCATTCACAGCATCAGAATTAAATACAGTGACTCTTACCTTTAAATACGTTACAGTGTATTATATATTCATAATTGCTTTTGATTATCAACATACAGACATTTACTTCTTAAATCTAAAATCTTGAGACTACAGGAAGGTCAGTGTATAAATAACTCACAGCTGGCACAGTTGGCTGTTGGCTGGCTGCAGATTGTTGTGAGAAGAGAAAAGACAAGATGAGAAGAGAGAAGTAAAAAAGTGAAGGGTTGGGAGAAGAGAAGAAGAGAAGAAGAGAAGAGACACAAGGAAAAGAGAGGAATACAGGAGAGAAGAGTAACAGAAAAAAATAGGAATGGAAAATGAAGGAGGGAAGAGAAGAGAAGAAAAGACAAGTGAGAAAAAGGTGAGGGAGGAAAAGAGAAGAATACAGAAGAGAAGAAAAATAAGAGATGAAAAGGATGGAGGGAATGGAAACAGGAGAAAGTACAAGATAAGAAGAGAAAAAAGGGAGAAAATGAGGAATGCAGAAGAGAAGAGAGAAACAGGGAAAATAAAAAAGAGGAGGAGAAGAGAGGGGAAGAGAAGAGAAGAGAAGAAAAGAGATAAGAAGAGAAAAGAGGAGAAAATAAGAAAGAAGCAGGGAAGATAGAAAGAAAAGAAGAGAAGAGAAAAGAGGAGAGATGAGAGGAGAATGTGAGACAGAGGAGGGTATATCTTCCTAAGGGAAAGTTACAGATAAAGAAAAAAGAGAAACAGAAACAAATCCAAGCTGCATAAATAGAAATGTCTGAAATGGTCGTTATTATTTGGTCCATGTGCCTCTGTTTTGCGTGAAAGATTGAAGGCACGGCGGCGAGCCAAGGCAGTGTAATGTCAGAAGGAAGCTCAGGGACCGCAGATGATTTAACTGGGAGACGAGAGTGTATGCAAAAACCACATGTGCAACAGCCAGCAGTAAACAGTAAATATGTGGTCAGCTTGGCAGGACGCTGCATTTTCTTTCCAGTGCACACACAATTTACATCGAATAAAGAAAAGGCGAGCTCCAGGGCGTGTTTTCTCTCCTCAGTCAGAGGAAACACCCTTCATCCTCGTTTCGGATCTTATGTTGGGCATTTCCTGAAAATCTGGCACTGATTTTGGGGGATGTTTTCATTTTTTTTACTTTACTTTTACTTTCATTGTTGAAGTTAAGCCTCATTTTTAACCACAATAGCTTCTAACTGACTTGAAATGTAAATATATACATGTATATACTGATGGCATGGTGTCGTAGTGGTTAGCATCTACCTAACAGCAAGAGGGTCCACGGTTGGAGTCTTACAGGTAATCCAGTTTCCCGCCACAGTCCAAACACATACACATCAGGCTAGTTGCCCCTAGGTGTGGATGTGTGTGTGAATGGTTATGTGTGTGCATGTGTGTGTTGGCCCTGAGATGGACTGGAAAGTGTGTACCCTGCCTTCACCCAGAGTCAGCTGAGATGGGCTACAACCTCCCTGCAACCCTAATAGGATTAAGTGGTTCAGCAATTTAATATGTATGAGTATATATGTGTGTGTGTGTGTGTGTGTGTGTGTGTGTGTGTGTGTGTGTGTGTGTGTGTGTGTGTGTGCTCCTCTTTTTTCGTTCGTACCTCCCCAGCGTGGCTCTCCTCCTGCTGAAGTTGTGTCTTGCGTGTAATGTT
>JBCNYG010000017.1:15078459-15088797 GCA_039654305.1 Porochilus rendahli
GGACAGTCGTACTAAGCATTTCACTGCATATTGTACTGTGTATAATTTGTATGTGACAAATAAAATTTGAATTTGAAGGTCCTGGGTTTGGTTTCCGGGCTCGGGCTTTTCTGTGTGCAGTTTGCATGCGTGGGTTTCCTCTGGGTACTTTTCTCCCACAGTCCAAAGACATCCACAGTAGGCTAATTGGTTGCAAATTGCCCCTATGTGAGAGTGTGAATGGTGGTGTGTGTGTGAGCTGTTCATGGTGCAACCCGCCTTCGCCTAATGTCGGCTGAGATAGGCACTGGCCTCCCCGCAACCCTAATAGGATTAAACAGTGCAGCAAATAAATAAACAAACAAACAAGTCAGTGTACTGTATTACAGAAACATCATAACAATATAGCTAAGCATGACCAATATAAGATTCAGATCTTTACTAAAACTTTTGATCAAGGGTGTAAAATTACGAAATACTACATGAATTTTTACAGTGTTGTGTTTAACTGATTTGAGGTACGAATTCCCAGAGCGATCGTTCTAACCCTCTTAATCTTGATCCATTAATCATGCTAGTTTAGCTAAGTAAATGATTCTTGGCCAAAGAGCCAGTGCTGAGTCAAATCCAGAGTGTGGCTTTAATTAAACTCCTAATGAGCATCTTCTCTGAGTTCAGGAGTTCAGATAAGGACACCTACTGCTTTTCTACAGTCCATTTTTATACAGAACAATGATGTAAACAAAGAAATGCTAACATTTAGCAAGCTAGATGAAATAGGTTGGGATTTGACCTTAATTTTAAAAATTATCAATGAATTAATACATTTAATGAGCGATGACCACATTATACACGTTTTACTCACATAGAAGTACATGTGCTTGAGTAAAAAGATTTTTGTGAAAGTAGAGGTAGAGACACTGATTTAACTTATTAACTAATTTAAAAGTGTAAGATTTCGAGATTTGTAAGATTTTGAGAAGTCACACAACCATTCGCTCTCACACTCACACCTAGGGGTGATTTGGAACAGCCAGTTAGCCTACAGTGCATGTTTTTGCACTGTGGGAGGAAACCGGAGTACCCGGAGGAAACCCTGGCAAGCACAGGGAGAACATGCAAACTTCACACAGAAACGCCCGAGCTGGGAATCGAACCCAGGACCTTCTTGCTGTGAGGCGGACGTGCTAACCACTACGCCACCGTGCCGCCCGTTCTGATGTTCTAAATGTTAAAACAATAGCATATAAATGTAGAGAAGTTTAGATATTATTTATGCATTCAATTTATCCTTCTTTAATGTGTAACCGGGGCGGCTCGGTGGTGTAGAGGTTTGCACATCAGCCTTACAGCAAAAGGTCCTGGGTTCGAGTCCCGGGCTCGGTGAGAGCGTCTCTGTGTGGAGCGTGTATGGCGCTCGGGTGAAAACTGACATGTCATACGGCACATTTTTGTCCCATTTCTCTTCTCCTCCACATGTGCGCTTCAGATCTTCACCCCAACTGTGCAGGCATGTTAACATGTGACCCCCTGATAAAGAGGGTCACACAAACCTTAAACGAGGAGTCATCACGCCATCCTGTCCTTCATTTTTGTGCAGCTTTTTTACGCGAGGCAATGTACACTGGACTTGTTTCAGGTCAGCCCTCTGAGTGACAGAAAGGAGTTTGTATTCGTTTTATATTCCCACATTTGTCCTGCATCATCTCCGCCATCAGCCTGAAAATCCCAGAGGAGTTCCAATCAGAGAACCTCAACAAAAGGCGCTAATCCAAACCAAATGCACAGCTGTGTGTTTATATGGTGGCTGAGGAGTTAAACCTCATCGTAAAAAGCTGAAAGACTCGTAAACTACTAATAAAAAGAAGAACTTCACAATCGTCTCCTTTCCTGGGATCCAGAGCGGACATTGTTTAATGAATGCAAACTCGATTGGTTTTATCAGCGTCCACCCTCAGGACTGTTCTCTAGAGTTCTCAAAACCCTCTGGTTCAGGGTTCCACTGTATGTAGCTCTGATAAAGGTTCCTTCAGAGAGAACAGATGGAAGAAAACACCCAGAAAAGAGGTTCTAGCTAATAAATTCAAGGCTCTTGAAACTCTTCTCTGATATAAAATAGAACAAAAAGGCTTCAGAATAGGAAGCATTTCACACATCATTTAGGTGTTTTTTTATTCATCCATCAATTATCTGTAATTTCTATCCTTCAGGGTCGTCGGGAAGCTGGAGTCACTCCTAGCTGACTTCAGGTGAGAAGCGAGGTTACACTCTCAACAGTCTATCACATTTCTCTGTTATTACTATTCTGTGTGAGAAAACCAGAGAACACAGAGGGAACCCGCGAATGAACAAGCAAACTCACAGAAAGGGCTGCATCGTCTTTGCAGAGTCGCAGGCGAGGGCCTGGAGCATATCTCCGTCAACTCTAGGAGAAGGCGCAGTACACCCTGAACAGCTCACCAATCCATCACAGGGCAACAAACATAACCATTCACACGCACAGTCACACACAGGGGCACTTTGGAACAGCCACGTCTAACGTGCACGCCTTCTACTGTGGAAGGAAACCGCAGTACCCGGAGGAAACCCACACAAGCATGGGGAGGACATGCAAACTCCACGCAGAAACGCCCGAGCCCAGGACCCCCACTGTACACCAGCTGTAGGCAGATGTGCTAACCACCACGCCACCCAGTGTAGAAAAGTTTTAAGAAGGAAACATAAAAAAAAAAGATAAATCTCTTAACAACCCAAAGAATTCTTAAGAAACTCTGTTGTTGTGAGAATGCACCTTGCTGAAAAGAAAAAAAGGGGAAGAAAAGAAAGAAGAAAAAACCGAACCATGCATTAAAGCACTTGGTTAATTGATTGATACGTTGATTGGTTGATTGATACGTTGATTGGTTGATTGACTGGGAAACAAGAAAAAAAGGAAGAATTGAAGCGGTTCTAAATAGGAGCCATTGTACCCCTATACATGTTTATACATGTTAACCATCCGAGTGCCTTCTAAAAATATTACCAAGACTAGTGTACAACATCTAAAACCTGACAGAAAAAACAAACAAAACAATGAAATAAAGGTTCTTTTAAAGGTAGAAAAGAATTTTCTAATGGCTGTGAACTCTAAAGGTTCTCAGTTGCAGCATTTCAGAATCTGAGGGATTCATAAGAGTTTTGCAGCAAAAGATCACTTTACCTGAATAGACAGATAGAGAAGGGGCGGGTAAAAACAATTTATTCATTTATTCTTGTATGCAGATTTGTTTCATTTCAAAAATGATTTTTTTAATCTCTGAACTTTCCGCTTTATAATAGAAAATATTTTCTGTCTAAATAATGATGACTGTATTTAACGTGATACCTGATTAGTTAATTGTTATATAATTATTTAAAGTTGTTGAAGACTTGTTTAAAGGGATTGAGGACTATAACTAAATAAAAACTAAATGGTAAATATAATGATCATTATGACTTGTCATTTCGCATCACATTCAGCTCCATTGTGTGGACAGGTTCTCTCCGTGCTTGCGTAGGTTTCCTCCGCTTTCCTCCCACAATCCAAAAACCTGCACAGTAGACTAACTGGCTGTTCCAATTTACCCCTAGCTGTTAGTGCGACTGTGAATGCTTGTATGTGTCTTGGCCTTGCGATGGCCTGGCGTGCTGTCCAGGGTGTCCACCCCGCCCTCACCCAGAGTCGGCTGAGATGAGCGTCAGCCCAGAACTTGAACCCAGGATCTTCTTGATGTGAGGTTGACATGCTAATCATTATGCCACCTTGCCACTCTCTACCTGGACATTTCTGACATTTCAACCAAATAATTAAAAAAATAGTGATAACGAACGAATAAAACAAACGATGGCCTGGTGAGATGTTCAGGGTGTGCCCCGCCCTCGCCCAGAGTCAGCTGAGATGGGTGCCTGCCTCCCTGCAAACCAAATTATGCTTAAGCAGTTCATAAAATAAATGAATGAATAATCGAACAAAAAACTCCTGGGCCTTTAGGGATCTGGAGATCTCTGACATAGAAACTCTACCTGCCCGTATTTTTTAAAGGGAAATATTTGACTTAAAACAATACAAAAGGCCCCTTTTTAAACCTCGGTTTTAAAAAAGCCCGGCCTGCTGAGAAGGAAATCGCCCAAAACGCTCTAAACATCATGATTAAATTAAATGAAACAGTAGGCAGGAGGCCTGAAGCAGATTTTGACCACATGCCTTTGCCGGGGTAAAGAAATGTCTTTATTCTGCCCTCGAATCCTGTTTCCGTTGGAAAGTGCGCTTGACGCATAGTTGAATAAATAACACCTTTTTATTTTTATTGTGCTCCAAAACCAGCCAGAAAAAAAACGTGTCAATGTTAGAGTCAATATTAGTGTAGCAGCCCCAACGTAGCAGCCAACAAAAATGTATATTGTATATTCCTCGTGCTGTTTAGGTGTAGTACTCAATAATCCTGACTTGAACTCATCACATGGTTTGCTCCTCATTTTCTATCCCAGGCCTGTGTTTATTCAACCCTCAATTACAGAAAGGCTCAGCCGGCAGGCCTTTAATTGATTGCTTTAATTGATTGGTCGGGGGTAACCATGACTGAAAAGCAGTTTATCTTAATCAGTTGAGAGGAAACTCAGAGTGGGGCTTGATTTCCTCCAGCTGATCACCCCTGTGTGGGCGAGGAACGACAGGCAGTCTGGTCTGTTCAAGGGGAGAGGAAGAAAATAAATTCTGGAACGCAGAGATGGGACATCATGGAGAAGGATAAGGAGTCAGAATAAGGGTGAGTGGTTTGGAGAGATAGGCACAAGCTCTTCTCTTATTTATAACACATACAAGTTACATGATCATATATAAATGCATTACATGCATGACTGTGTGAGTCCTATGGGATATTGTAAAAAATTGTGCTTGTAAAAAAAAAATATAAAAAAATAAAAAAATAAATATATATATATATATATATATATACACAAACAAGTAAATAATTTTTTTTTAAAGAGCAGAGTTTATATTACACACATTCCACTGTTATGGAGTTTAAAAAGTGGTGTGTGTGTGTGTCATCACGCCTTAAAAATGGTGGCTGTGAAGAATATTTATGTAAACGCTTTCCTCAGCAATGTGTGTTTCATGTGGTCTCACATATACACACATACACACACACACTCAGGATATTCTGGGGGGAGGAGCTTATTTATTCCTCTTTGCTCAATTAGTATTTTACATTACATGACCAGGGCAGCACGGTGCTGTAGTGGTTAGCACGTGAGCCTCACAGTAAGGAGGCCCTGAGTTCGAGCTCCAGGCCTAGGCGTTTCTGTGTTTAGTAAGCATGTTCTCACTGTGCTTGTGTGGGCTTCCTCTGGGTACTCTGGTTTTCTTTCCACTGGCCAAAGATTGGCTGTTCCAAAGATGTGGATGTGAGTGTGTGTTAGCCCTGCAATGGTCTGGTGAGCTGTTCAGGGTGTGCCCCACCTTTATCATGTGTTGGCTGCGATAGGATCCAGCTTCTCTGTGACCCTAAACGGATTAAGCATTTTGGCAAATGTGTGAATGAACTGTATGGCAGGAAATATGTGCACCCCTCTTCACTACACCAATACATCACTGTTAAAAAAATAGTAAACTTTGTGCTGATTGGATCGGATAAATCACTTTGGAGAGTCCGTTTGCAACTTTAGTTTGACCACCAAGTCCGATGTAGTTAATTCTACTTCATATGATCAGATGTCTTACGTATTCCATTTTAATGAATCCAGATTCAAAACAAGCACTCCGAGTGCAAACCACCACCAAGGCGGAAAAAATAACCAAGAAGACAGCACCAATGCTGAGCCTGCTGTAATACCACGCTTCCAAATAAAACCATTCTATCGCAATGTTAACGAATCCTTTTACTAAATGACTTTGATGAATTCGATCTGAATCGCCTCCAAAAACTTCAGTCCTGCTAATAAACACACAAACCGTAATCTAAACACACCCTGTGTCTGAAATCGCTCACTACTTACTATACTATGCACTATACAGTGAGTCCTATATTATGTAGTGGTTCCCAAATGTAATGGAAG
The DNA here is from genome assembly GCA_039654305.1 of Porochilus rendahli. Lineage (NCBI taxonomy): Eukaryota > Metazoa > Chordata > Actinopteri > Siluriformes > Plotosidae > Porochilus > Porochilus rendahli. The sequence continues at coordinate 15,084,514 of JBCNYG010000017.1, forward strand.
AATGATTATACACCATGTACAGTCAATATATCCCATGATGCATTGTGAAAGGTGGTGTACAATTAACGGTCACTAACCAGGCATAACCATCATGCATTGTGTTCTCACGTAGATGCAAGACAACTTCAGGAGTTCTAGCATGAAAATAAGGGCAGCCAAACTGCATTAAGTCATGAAGTATGAAAGTTTTTAATTTAGTACAAGAAATTGATCCAAATTCTTAGATCAGCAGCAGTGTTTTTTATGAATGGTCCACCGGCTCAGTTGACAATCACTTGTCACGTTTTGGTTGTATTATATACAGGATTATGTGATTAATGGCCCCGGGGAGTAGTATATGAAGAGTTTTATCAATGAGCTCACTATATAGTGCTCTGTATTTAATTCCCTACATACTAAATAGGCAGTAGTGAACATTTGAACGATTTTGGACACAGGGCAATCTCTTTGGTGGAGCTGGATAATCGAGTTGGTTAATAAGGTAGGCATTTGCAAACAAGGAGTCAGACAAGACTTCAAGGTAAAAAAGGATCGATTAAAATACCTTTCATGTCTTCTAAGATATGTCTTCAGACTCCATCAACTGACATCACTGATGTATCCTCAATGCTGCATATTACCCATAATTCTGTGCAGACAACCTCCTTCAAGCAATGAGGAATAAAAAATATACATGGCCAATCAATTTTAAACAGAAAAGTGGATATTTATTTATTTATTAATTATTTTATGTTTCCTCCTCCCATTTGTCACTCACAGGGATCACCAGCCAATCATGGGTGTCTGAGCTCATTCGCACAAGGGGGCAGATAGCACCTTCCTTCCGAGTGTGTTGGGTCATTTCCAAAAACAAAAAAAGAGGCAGGTGGCAGCATTGCATGTCATGGAGGGAGCATGCACATGCCTGGTTAGTAACTGTGGTAACTCCCTGGTTAGTGGTGGTCATGCGAAAGGGAAGGCAATACTTGATGGGTAGGAACTGGATACAACTTAAACCGTAACTAAGATGTTAGCGCAATCTGTTTTAGAGTTTCTTATGAGCATTGGTGAGGTTTCTGAGCATAATTAACCCAGTGCACTGTATGTGTGTGTAAGTGTGTTTCAGTGTAGAGCAGGAGAGGGTTTGAGAATGTGTATCGCGTATTGTATCAAGTGTTGATTTTCACATAGTTGTTGGGTTGACATTGTTGTCATACCTTCCTGTAGCACAGAAATTGAGCGCTAACATGGAGGAGTGTGACTGGCAGACATTTGACAGGCTCTCACTTCTGAATTGTGAGTGTCTCTCTCTCTCTCTCTCTCTCTCTCGGCCACTCTTCGCAGATAAATGTTTTATAAAGGCATCTTCAATATCCTCGTGCAGAATAACATGTCCGGTAGATTACATGAGATGTCATTCAATCACTTTCTCCTCATCCGGCACATCTGCATCCCCCCATCTGAAAGTGCACACACGACACAGTAAAAGTGATGGAGAAGCATGTTTTTATATATCTCCAAGCAACTCTCAGAGGAGAGAAACCTATTAAGGATGAATCGGTATCAGGTGTGAAGATTTGAAGTGGGTCACTGATGTAGAGTTACAGTAAAAATTTATCAGCTTGTTATTAATTAATCTCACATTAATAGAAAAAAAAACCCTTCGTCTCAGATGTGGCTTTGGGTTCAGACCAAGTTATTTCTTAATTCCTTAACAGCTGAGGTATGATCACATGCGCTGATGATGATGATTGCCATTAAAGGTATAAAACAGCTTGTAGTTCTCTTTGATTCTGTGGTCCAGAAGTGCAAAACAAGCCAAAAACACAACAGCAACTTCAGAATGCAATGGTATATCCATAAACATGATCTCTGTGTGTTCGGCATATGTGCATAGAAATCTGCAATATAAGAAACATTTTCATGAATTCCTTTGGCAGGTAAATCTCTAATACATTTCATTAACTATTCATAACTCAGAAGTGCTGCCCTGCGATGGCCTGGCGAGCCGTCCAGGGTGTACTCTGCCCTTACCAGAGTCGGCTGAGATGGGCGCCAGCCTCTCTATGGCCCTAGCTCTCACAGGAGGGATGGCTTGCTCACTTCCCTGTAACTCACAGCGATTACCAGCCAATCATGGGCATCTGTGAGCCCATTCGTACAAGGGGGACTCGTACAAGATGAGCCCATTCGTACAAGATAGGTCTTTTCCTCCGAGTGTCTCTCCTCTAAGTACGCATGCGCAGCAGTTCGGAAAAAGGCAGGTGGCAGCACCACATATCACAGAGGGGGCATGTGCATGCTTGAGGTCCTTCCTGGTTGGTGGTGGACGTGTGATGGGAAGGCAACACTTGATGGGTAGGAATTGGAAACGACTAAATCAGAGGACAAAATGGGGGGGGGAAATGAGGAAAAAATAAATGAATGAACTCAAGTGAGTTAGTAACTAGTTCAGTTGCCTCTTTGCCTTTTTTTATTTATTTTTTTTTATATTTTGCTAGGCTGCAAACTAGCCAATCATTTTTAAGAATTTAAGAATTGTTTTATTCCAATCCTTGAAAATAAAGTCTTATTTTTAAAGTGCGTGTGTGTGTGTGTGTGTGTGTGTGTGTGTGTGTGTGTGTGTGCTTACCTTCCAATACTATAATTGCATGTTTTATTCCACAGCACTTTGTCAAATTGGTCTGGAATGATTGGAAGTATTGGTGTTAGCGTTTGACTTAGAACGAGTGGGTTTTTGTTGTTGTTTTTTTTTTCTCATAAAGCCATGAGAAAAATTAATATGAAGCATTCTCAACAGCCGTGTATGTCACATACATGTATGAGGTCACGTCCTGGAACAGATAGGGTCTATCTGCATAGTTGTATAGCAAAGTTGGTTAAAATGTCCCACTGGGGTCATTGAATTTCTGATTCATGACCAGTTCACCATGTCGTGACCATTTTGACATAAAGTTCAAACTTTCGACCTGCAACTCGTTATTTTTTTTCCTGCCCTGTCTTTCTCACAACATCTGAAAAATACAAATGAGTCATATTTTCTTCCTTTTCTTTTCTCCGAATCCTGGTTTATTAGATTTGTGTGTTTCTTTGAAGCTTGAAGTCTCTTCCTGGGCTGTACTGGGTCTTCTGCCTCAGCTGGACCTGCGATCGATTGACTTCTAAAGAGACATTGTGCTTTAATGAGGTTCATCCTGACTTCTGCAGGAGTTCTGCTTTTATACTTCAATCCAGACTTCTTTCTTGCTCTCTTGTCTTTTTTTTTCATTATTATTTATTTATTTTTAATGCAATGTAACTTCTTTACATTCGCGCTCAAGATCAAATGTTCGCAGGTGCTCTGGTGTTTGAAGTGACTTTTATTTGAAGTGAAAACTTCATGTAAAACAAAAGTTTACATACAGTACATCCTTTGAGGGATCAGCATGCAGGACATACTGAACTGATCATGTTGTATGAGAAATGTAATGAAAAGGGAAGAGCGCTCTTTCATTCCTTTATGTGACTTGTTGTATACCACAGACCAGAAGCCTGAAGAATGGTGGTGACTGTTCTGAATAGATTTGTGGGCAAGTTCATTAGCTTAAAACTAGCATCCTGTAGAAATCCTGCTGCACTACGGACTTTTAAAGCACGCCGGCTTCAGTGTGACGCTGGAATGCGGAATAATAAATTATTACCATATAAAGGAAGAAGACAAAGTGCAGACAATATAGCACTGAGAGCATTGAAAGGATTTTCAGTATAAACAGATTGTAAATAAGAGTCAGGAAGTAAGTGGCTCATAGACTTTGGAACAGTTTACCGCCAAGCATCAGGTCCGCTGAGTCAGTCACCAATTTCCAGCCTTGGAATGATTTATTATATTAATGTTTTTGTCGTCTTATTATTCATTTTATTTATTTATTTATTTATTTTTTTTCATTTCAGGACAGCATGATGGCACAGCAGCTATCATGACAACCTCACAGCAAGAGGGTCCTGGATTTGATTCCCGAATTTGGGCGTTTCTGTGTGGTTTGCGCATGTTCTCCCCGTGCTTGTGTGGATTTCTTCCTGGTACTCCGGTTTCCTCCTACAGTCCAAAAACATGCACAGAAGGCAAATTGGCTAATTTAAATCACCCCAGGTGTTAGTGTGAATGTGAATGTTTGCGTGTGTGTTGGCCCTGCCTGGCAAGCTGTTCAGGGTGTACCCTGCCCTCGCCCAGAGACAGCCGAGATGGGCGCCAGCCTCCACGTGGCCCTAATTTGGATTGAGCGGCTTAGAAATTAAATGAAATTTCCTTTTGCTTTACAAAGTTTT
>JBCNYG010000017.1:15351673-15368974 GCA_039654305.1 Porochilus rendahli
CACACACACACACACACACACACTTGTGTTTTGTCATGTATAGAAAAGTTTTTCTTTTTTTACACCAGAGATTTGAAGATGACCGCACCTGACAAATTTCAGTAATTGTGTCATCAAAAACTCCTCCGGCATCATCCGCTCCCTCGCCAACCAGCTTCACCTTCCACGCCCGAGACGGCAACCTGAGATCAGATGCGTTCATCTTTACCACCTCCCGAGCGATCTGTACAAAGATGGGCGTACACTTCCTGCCGTTGCAAGAGAGAGAGAGAGAGAGAGAGAGAGAGAGAGAGAGAGAGAGAGAGAGAGAGAGAGAGAGAAAGAGATTAAAAGGATTTGTATGGTTTAGTGATATTCTGCAGATTAATTACTCAAAGTTGACACCACTCTGCTGCTGTGTTCTGAATTGTGATTGGTCATAATTACACGTCTCACTGCTCCAAATGCCGCCACACCTGCCCCCAAATTTATCAGTGTCCCAAACCCCAATACAAATCCCACCCCCCACCCCCCATCACTGCTGTTTGCAAAACCTGTAGCTTTATTTTTTCTAATATATAAAATTATAAATTTATATTTTCAGGACTCACTGAAATTGTTTCCAGTTTTTCAGTAACATACATAAAAAGCTGCATTTGTTTTGTCTTCTAGACATTAAAAATAAAAAGACTGAAGAGAAGCTGCTGAGAGAACGAGTATCTATAGCTGCTAAAATGCAAGTGACAACAGGAAGCACAAAACATTATAACATACACTCACGTGACATGTGGGTCCAAAAAAAAAAAAGTCACACACTAATATTTTCATGGACAGGATTCAGCCCTGTTCCCAGAATGTAATCTCCATGGCATTGTTGCTCCAGTTGGTCCGGTCGAGGCTCAGCAACATTAACGTGGCAATAAAAAAAAGAAGTGGCTTGCGACGACAAATCAAGCTATGCTTGGAAAATGCAAGTCTATCCCGGGAAGCCGACCAGTGGATGCCCAGAGAAGAACCAGGGGTGCGAGTTGTGCTTGATGTGACAGAGGGACTGAGGGGTCACTACGTGACATGTGACAATTTCTTCACCTCTTATGAACGCAGCTTTTATGACAGCAGCTCCTGAAGAGGAAGATCACCATGGTTGGTACAGTTGGAAAGGAAACGCCTGAGCTTCCACCTGCACTGTTTGCGTCAAAGGAGAGAGAGGTCTTCTCATCAAAGTTTGCCTTCATGCCCACCACCACTCTAGTTTTTTACCTCCCAAAGAAAAACAAGAATGTAGTTCTTCTGAGCACACGGCACACAAACGGTGACATTAAGCGATTGTGAGGACAGGAAGCCAGTTATCATCCTAGACTACAACCGCAACAAAGGAGGTAAGGACAACCTAGATAAGGTGATTGGAACATACAGACATGGCCCCTGATCATCTTCCATAACATCACTGATGTTTCGTCCTACAATGCCTTTGTGACGTGGAGAGAGATCAACCCGACCTGGATGTTTCGTAAGCAGAACAAGAGGAGGGAGTTCCTGGAGCAGCTAGGAAAGGCACTTGTAACTCCACTCATTGAAAGAAGGAAGCATGTCCCCCGCACAGAAGCCTCAGCAGCAGTTGTGAAAGCTATTCAGAGTGCAGGAGCTCCTGATCAACCTGAGGATCCAACTACCACAGCCAGCAAGGGCAATTAAGAGGAAGCGATGGCAGTTCTGCCCGAAAAAAAAGGACTGTAAAACACATACTGTGTGCTGTAGGTGTAAAAAAATATATCTGCAAAGGCTGTGCGCTACTGTCCTACATGTGCTAATTAGTTCAATGGGTTATGTTATTTTCGTATTTTTGTATTATACATTGTCTGAAATTGTTCACTGGAGAAAAAACACAAAGAAACTGAGTCACTGGGATGAACAAAAATGTATACAAAACTCCCTTTTGCACATTTTTCCCCTTTTCCTATTAGCTATTAGCTATAGAAATACAAGTGAAGAGGGAAAATCACACATTTTGTGGTGAATGACAAGTAAGTAAATCTTCAAGCAAGATGAAATTTGGTGTTTAAAATGCAATTAAACTGCTTATATTGGGGGTTTAGTGAAGACGGGTCATTTTGTCCCGGAGGACACGGGGTGTATACAGAAAATGAGGACAACAGGAGAGTTAAGTTTGTTGAAACAGTGACATGACGGTTACGTGCTGTAAGCAAGACTAAAGGCTCTCCAAGACAATATTAGTGTGCAATTGTTTTTTTTGTTTTTTTTTTTTTTGGCCGGGAAGTGTATAAATAGATTTTAAAAAGTGTCTTTCTTAATAAAAGCAGATCGCTGAGGTACAAGAGGAATAAAATACCCTGGAGCGTTCTGTTTTAATAACAATAATAATAATAGCTCAATAGTTAAATTTAGTTACTGACCGAGTGGAGATTCTCTTGACGGTGATTTGAGGGCCGTAGTTCTTGCCCTGCACCATGGTCTTACCGATGGAACGCACCATTGGGAGCATATACACACGTGGAGCCAGCAAAGGGCGCAGCTGCCCCTGTACGATACCCCACGTCCCAGGGTTATAATGAGATGTGCAACTCTGGAACACATGACGCACACCATTGTTAAGCACCATGAACAATATTACTCCACATAAAATGTCTTTACAGGATTTAAAGTATTCACCCCACGAACTTAGTTGTAGAGTTAAAATCTGAAATTGAAACAGGGTTTGCAAAATTATTTACACTGAATGTTACACGTTGGCTGTTTCTCTGATGAATCTCCCCCTCTACTCACCCAAATAAATAAATGAGGCTTTTGCAAGTATAAATATACTTAGACATTTTTACTTCTTACAGATTTGAAATAATCATGTTCTGTGTACATTCATGAAACTCTTTGCCGTAGAGAGTAAGACGGGAGTAAGTGGTAATGCTGTGACGGGGTGGAGGTAAATACTTATGCACATTACGGTGTGTGTACCTGGTTGTTTGGGCTGAGGTTAAGCAGTCTCCAGGAGGTGTACATGAGGTCAGAGAAGTGATAAAGCAGACGTAGGCGAGCTCTCAGCGCCTCCATGCTGACATCTCTCAGAGCACCATACTGCGGCGGCACACACATGGGCAGACCGAGCTGCAGTGGCATGGACGAGCCTGCGCAAACAACACAGTATTAGTTTAGAGCGAGAGCGAGACAGCTTGTGTGAGTGTGTGTGTGTGTGTGTGTGTGTGTGTATGTGTACCTGGTGCTCTGGGTGGCACTGACGGAGCAGTCCATGCGGCACTGTGACAGCGTCCTGCTGAAATCTGATGGACGTTTTTACCCTGCAAAGCTGTGATGAGTGTCGGCTCCCGTACGTGATTGGTGTGCCCCAAACCGAGCTACAACACACACACACACACACACAATCTCATCACCACCACCATCATAATCACTATAACCTCGATCATCAATACCACCTCCATCACCACCTCCTTCATCATCACCACCTCTATCCCCATCACCATTATTAAAGCCCTAGTTTTTTCAAATGTTCACACTGTAACCATAGCAACACTGTATCTTACACAGTATCAGCTAAATATTTAGCTTAGTCTGTTCTCTATAATTCATAATCAGCAGTAATATGGTTTCATTTTTAATTTCATCTCATTCACTCAAACTTTCTTGGGACCTTATTAGTTGAAATTTGAGAATTTATTATTTCTTTTTTTAAACACATTAACTATGTGGTAATATATGTAAAATGTACAGTACCTGTCCCTCAGAGTTACTCCCCCAGGCGTAAACATCTCCTGTAGATGCCAGTGCAAGTGTATGCTCTGCTCCTACTGCGACATCCTTGATAAACACGCCCACCAGGGCAGGGACCTGCTGTGGGCGGTTGTGATTGCGTGCGCGCCCTTCTGGCAGACCAATCAGGCGGTCTGTGTCAACATAATGGAAAATGTACCATTCGATTTAAGTAAAAACACGACACATTTCATTCCGATGAATAAAAATTACATGAACGTGGGTATGTACCTTGCCCAAAAGTGTAAACATTTCCATCTTTGGTCAATGCTACTGAAAACTGGGTTCCACACGCCACCTTTTTAATTCCAAGTCCACACAGAACATCCACTTTCTAAAACAGAACACACACATCCTCAACTGCATGACGGTTCTGACACGATTCATTATAACCGAGGTTGTAAGGTCATAGAAGAAAGAGAGGCTGGTGAAGGAATGAATGTTTAAAGAAGGGAGAACTTGTTTCATTGTACCACATTCCATACAACTTTAAACACATAAAAAGTACAGTTTGTTTTTCTTTAGGTCCAATTATCCTATCTGCAACAGGTACATGGAGTAATTACGGCTTTTTAAGCTTTTAAATAAGTTCAAGCAATCTCTTTGGTACTCTCTCTCTCACACTCTCAAAGTTCTTAGATCTCTTTTTCAGTTTGAAATGGATCCTGATTTGATTGTATGTTAGAGGTCAGGCAGAAGTAGATACCTGCGGTGAAGATTTAGCAGTCGAGTTTCCCAAACCAAGTTTTCCGTAATCTCCGTCTCCAAACGCCCAGACACTCAATCCGTCAGCAGATACCACCAAAGTGTGGTTTAATCCACATGCCACCTAAACACACACACCGGGTGAGCGACAAAAATTAAGTGAGAGCAAGACAGAGAGCTAGAAATAGAGACGGGGGAAAGAGAGAGTGAGAGACAGACAGAGAGATAGATTTGTTTACCAGGCCGATCTGTTGGCCCTCCAAAGCCGTGACTCTTTCTGGAAGTTTCTTATTGGATGTGTTTCCCAGGCCAAGTCTGCCGTAGTCTCCGTTCCCAAAGCAGAAGAGCTTTCCGTCCGCCGTGACTACGGCAGAGTGTTTAAAGCCGCATGACATCTGTATGTGCAAACAAACACACACACACAGGTTTACCAGAATGACAAGTACTAACAGGTACATAAATATAACCTCATGTGCGTGTTTTGTTGCTAACCTGCACCACCTCCTCTCCTTGCAAAGCTTCTATCTGGCGCGGTCGGCGTTGGCGGTCACTGTTGCCGTGGCCCAGTTTTCCGTAATCTCCATCTCCCCAACTGAACACTTCACCGCTCTCGGTCAGAGCCATGGAGTGTCCATCAGAGCCGCATGAAGTAACCAGCTGGGTCACTACAAACCCTACACACACACACACACACACACCATGAACACCAAACATTGACAAACAATATTAATCACAATTTAATTAAACTTATGAACCATCACAACAAAAAACAGAGGATAGAAGCACAGGCAGTACCAAATTTACCCATGCTCCTTTTGCCTGTATCACACGAAGCACAATGATGTAAAGTGGCTTGAAAAAGAATTTGCCTATAATTTCCACCTCTTGTCTGTTCCATTTGCATAACAGCAGGTGAAATTGATTGTCAATCAGTGTTGCTTCCTAAGTGGACAGTTTGATTTCACAGAAGTGTGATTGACTTGAAGTTACATTGTGTTGTTTAAGTGCTCCCTTTATTTTTTTGAGCAGTATTAACTGCAGTAACATCAGCTTCAGTGACAATCATTGCGGTTTTCCGGAGAAGACGCTTTCTTTTCCCGGAGAAGACACTCTTTTTTTATGCTTATCAAGTTGATGTAAAACTCAGTACGGAATGTATTTCACATCCAATCCCAATTATATTTTTCAGCAAGCTAATTAATATCTGAAAAAAGCCATTCTATAGAACGTTGAAACCCCTCAGCCAGGACGCCTCAAGCACACGGAGGACAAAAGCCATCCCCCATATGAACAATTTCGGACAATCAACATTTTATTAGCCACCCTACGCACAGGTTTAGGTCATAAGGAAGGGGCTATGCAAAATTTCAGAAAGCTATCATTCATATGAGCCCTGCAATGGCCCGGACTAACTTTACATGTTCAAGGTCACTGTGCCAAGGTCAAAGGTCACATATGAAAATGAGCTTTCCTTCGCACAGGTTTAAGTCATAGGGAGTGTCATGCTAAATTTCAGAAAACGTTCATGCTTATGAGCCGAGCAACAGCCCAGAGAAGCTTTATTTGTTTAAGGTCACTGTGCCAAGGTCGAAGGCCACATATGCAAATTCGCTACCGTGCACAGGTGTCGGCCACAGGGAGCGCCTATGCAAACATTCATGAAGCTGGCACATGCATGAGCCTTGCAGTGGCCCGGACAAACTTATTGTCACACCACCTGGCTGCCGAGCCAACGGTAATGCCCCTCCAGCCATAACCGGCTGAGGGGTAAAAAGCACTTATGTTCTCCACATGTAACGTCTACTTTCCGGAGAAGACATTTTTGAAGGACAAAGGATCCTGACTAAGCCACTTAGATAAATATAGCTTACAAGCTGCAGAAAATCTTTGTAGAATGTATGGAAATACGCCTCCAAAAGTAAAAGTTAATAATTAGGAAGAAAATCTGAGTTTTATCTGGTAAAAGATACCGTTATTACAGTGGAGAGAACTGAATTCTGTACTTGGTCAAAATCTGAGCACCATGTTCCTCTGATGTCTCTATTTTTAGGAATTCTGAAGAGATTGTAGTGTTGCTGGGACTTTTCTTCCTCTATACAATAAACAAGAGACAGAAAGTATGCAAGTGCTACTGACAATTTGAAAAAGACGCCCAGACCATGAAACAGCCCTTAGTGAAATGCCCTCATGAAGGCGGGTTGGATGCGAGTGTTGATGTCGGGTTAAACCCCTCAGTGTCAAATCCAAACACTTTCACTTGCTTTGTTCGCGTCGCGCGCTGTTTGTGTCGCAGCCTGAACTCACATCATCATCAAAACAAACACAACTAACAAACACTCAGTAACAGTGCACTGACATGTATAAAACAGCGTGATAAATATTACATACCCCGAATTTCAACTCGACCCCCGAAATGCAGCTTCTCTCCCGAATTCTGACCTGGACCAGGCAAAACCATCCGAGCCGGTAGATGAGATGAGGCTTCCCCGGAAGTGCCTTAAAGTGCAATACCACCGGGATCCGCTAGGGACAGGCTGCAGACGACTTCCGGTTCCATAGACACCAGCGGTTAACTGGAGTGTTTCGGTAAGTTAATATTTGTTTTCTTGGCGGTTTCCGATTTTAAAGCACAGTATACAAAATTTATATGAAATATGATGTTTGCAGTGCTGTCTAGAAGCCGCTGTGTGTTTCTCTTGCTGAGTTTATATCAATAATAGGTGCAGGATGCTAACAGAGCTAGTTAGCTAGCGTTAGCATTAGCTGATGTGTTTACAAAGTGAACGGTACAGGTAATACTGTAGTGACTGAGATCATGTGATTATTTTATTTATATTAAATACAGGTAATACTGTAGTGACTGAGATCATGTGATTATTTTATTTATATTAAATACAGGTAATACTGTAGTGATTGAGATCATGTGATTATTTTATTTATATGAGGTACAGGTAATACTGTAGTGATTGAGATCATGTGATTATTTTATTTATATTAGGTACAGGTAATACTGTAGTGATGTTATTTTATTTGAAGTATATTTTTTATTGAAATATTTCTGTTCTGTGTTCCCACTCTTGTCCCGAACCTCATGGTGGCGAGAGAGCTTTAAACTGAGTAAGGATTTAAATTAATGTTTAATGTTTTTGTGTTTGTTTTGCAGGAAATCGGATGTCCTCTCTGTGCTTTTACCAGAACACCTGTTTTCAGAGCTTGAAGTCTTCTGCATCACTTTAAGAAATTCATTACAATTTAAATTTGTATTAAATATAATTAAAAGTATTACTTACTTATAAAGTATTAATACTGTAGTATTACTGCTTTATTAATTGCTGGTAATATTCCTAACACACTTGGACTATAAATTGAAAAGGTATCCACTGAAAACTGATGGACTGGAACCAACAGAGGGAAGAACTAACTGAGCAGCAGATTAGATGCCTTTCATCTGGTTGTAGAAGAGGGAGACTGCATGATCATCATCCTTGGTTCTTCATAGTTTCATAAATATTTCTGTTGTCGTATAAACTAACATTTATTTACAAATCCAGGCAAAACCTCCATCGAGGCTTTCTTGCATTAATAGTGTACCATGCTGCTACTGTTAAAGTCCATACGAGATATGCACCATAAACCCCATTAACAAACTTATAGTGTGATGTTAAATATTAATGAACTGAATAATTTTGATAGGTGTGGATCAGGGTAAAGGTGAACTTAACTCTTACAATTAAATTTTTAATTACAGTCAGAACTGTTAAAAAATACATAGATATAAAATACAGTGCTTGGTAAAGCAGTCTGTAGGTTTGTTGTACATCATTAAAAAAACTCGGCAGTCCACAATTAAAGTGATAAAAAGTCTGGTAACCATCATTCATCATGAGTCCTTGTGGATGAGAGTTTCTATGTAGAACCCCAGCAGAATCTGTCTCTCTGACTCTCTGGCCCACACACGAACGAAGTTGTCCCTGATGATCCTGACCTAGAGTGTATTTAAAATACAGTGAAAGAGTGAGAAATGCATTATACTGAAGGCTGCAGTGAAAAAGAGGAAAGAAAGTAGCACTCAGATGAACACTATCCCAAAACACATTACTCCCTCTGTTCAGTTAAAAAAAAAATTATATATATATATATAAATACACACACACACATTATACCTCTTTTGTTGAAAAGCACTCCTAAGTAAAAAAATATATATTTTTTACGTAAAAAATTTAAATTGAAAATCAAAAATGCATAGAACAATGCTACTGTAGGCAGTAAGAACCAAAAAAATTTGGTGTCGAAATTTTTTTGACTTTTGCATAGCATGGATGAATTTCAAACCATTTTAGCAAGTGAAGAAATTAAAAAAATATGTGAACACTATGCTTAAAAGTTAAATGCTTTAATCAAAGTAAAGGGTGGCCGTGCTAAATATTGATTTTTTTCCCCCCCTCAAAAAAGAGACTGTTATTTTTGTCATTAGTCTAAATCGTTGTTTGTTTACTTATTCTCATCAATATGACCAATATTGCGACACTTTTCTAGAAAAGTGGTATTTTCAGTACATAAAAGTACTTTTTATAAGCAGCCCTCTTAGACAAAAGTGGTGACATATAATCTACACTGCATCCTACTGTATATTTACTCTAACATTACACAGCAATAGAAAACTAGCTTGTACTCACTTCAGTAGCACTGTGTGAATGCACCTGCCATTCCAAACACAAAAACGTGTTTTATTCTGGAAGAGATAAAGAAATTATTTAAACACATGTATTAACATTCGTCATAAACAATGAAAAGAAATTGACACGCAAATTATAATGATAACTCACAGTAACTATGAGCTGAACCATGCTTTCAACTTTAATTCATTCAGTTTACAGCTAGACTAATAGGGAATAGATGTTAGAACTGTACTGATGTAAAGTTAGCTTCTAGCGAATGCTATATGTTCAGATTCCCATCTGATAAACGTCACTAGCCAACAGTTAACTGTATTTTATGCACAACAACAACCAGCTATCACTTAACACTTGGGTAAACGTTTTAAGGGAAAAAAAACCACTGACAGAAAAACTAGCAGAACCAATTTTAAAACAGTGTTTTATCCGCAAGTGGTTAGCTCGATAGCTCATAAACAGCTAATACCCGTTCTTACACTAGTAAATTGGCTCAGCTTCAATTACATTATAAAATAATTCTCATGTATGTGATACTTAAAAAATATGGGCATTTCTGGCGTGTATATCTGTAATGCTGACAAATAAGAAGAAGGCTTACCTGGGACTTCAGGTGGTTCGGCCCTCTGGCGGGAACTACACCAGATGGGCGGGTAGATCCACCCATCGCTCCTCCCATTCTCCCAGCATGCTACTCGGTCGTGTCAAATTACATCACTTCTGGAGCCAAAAGTCAAAGGTGGCAACGGCGGATATTAAACTTCCGGGGTTTCCTCACGGCAGTTCAGCAACAGAGCAGCATCCAGTGGGTGACGTCACTGTAGGTCACGTCCATTTTTTTTTTTTTTTACAGTCGAAGCACAGAACACAAGACGTATCCCGCATGTGGTCAACTGCAGCCTCTAGAGTTTTAACGGGCATTATTGATGAACTGACCTCTGTGACCTTGAAAAATAGATCACAGCAACCCAGTTTCGATAGGCCAGAAGAGCAAGCAGTACAGACCGTTCAGCATACATATAAAATAAATCCATAAAGAACAGGCACTGCTAGAATAATCAAAAGAATTGTCTGCAGCTGCCCGGATGCAGCCAGCCCCGGAAAACACAGTATCCCCTACGCTTCGCCGGGGACACAACAAGCATTTACGATATACGGGAATGCAGTGATCTGATTAGTCCACTATCTGAGGATCAAAATACATGATCCTGAGTGCACTGTGCTTGAATCCAAATGACAGACACTGTTTTTTTTCACAGTCACTTGAAGGAAGTGATGTATTTCATTTCATGCTTTAAAATGACAAGACAAACCATAAAAATAAGGTTTCGGTTTGTGTTTCTTGTGTTTCGGGTAGTATATGCTTAAATTTTGAATGAGCACATAAACACAAATTTAAATTTTATGGAGTGTGGTCTACTTATGACTCCATGCAATATAAACTAAACTCTGAATGAGTAGGCTCAAAAGACACTTTTAAATACACTGTGCTAAGCTCTGCTCAGAGTGTACAGAGCTCACCTGATCTGCCCCTGTACTGGGTAAAATACGTAAAAATAAACGATAAAAACTGAACCGAGTTTTATCTTCTTTATGTGTCCACATAGTTTATACGACAGCTCTGAAAAAGGTTTAAAGACATGCCGTTACACAGTTCTTAGGCACCGGTTTGTGCATGTTTAGTTCATTAACATGATTTAATGTTTCTAGATTATGTTCCTGCGTAGTATATACTCAAACAATTTTTCTCCCTAGCAACTGGTAGAGGTCGGGTGCTATTAAGAAACAATCGCCAACGGACCTTGGTCTCCCAGAACCCCAACCTATCCATCCCTATTCCAAACTATGGGACACCAAGCACGGCATTAAAATTTATCTTCCACAACTTCTCACACCTCCCACACAGAAGGATCTATGTTTCAGGAACTTCTCACCAAGTTCATACCACACATGAGGATCTGTCACTGGCCCCCCCAGTGCTAACTCTCATGTCAACACATAGACCTACATATGAACACAAACCTGTGCACATTTCCAGCATACCTCGCCACACTCACTCGGTGGGGTGGGTGGGTGGGTGGGGGGGGAGGCAGTGAAGCACCTGGCGGTGGGAGGTGATTGAAATGGCACTAGAACACAGGCAGAGAGAAGAGGTGTCAGTGTATCACTATAATTAGTCCTGTTGATCCTGCAGAAAAGCGAGCCCGGAGAGCCAAGGTTGCTGTCTCTGACACACATATCACTCCCTGGGTGGAGTGTGAATGCGTGCGTATGTGTGTGTATCTGTGACAGGAGGCGGCTATGGGCTTCACACTGTCATACATGTACCTGCTCACAAAGTTGAACAGTAGCACTTCTACTCCCAAAAGGGTCGCCTTATCAACTCCGGGGGTTCTGAAGGTACATGCTGTGACATTTGGGCTGACATTAAAGCCGTCTGCTGACCTTGAAAAGCAGCGAAGAGTGCTTCTGCATGAGCCTGATACTGTCAGTAGCCTACCGATGATACAGACGGAGTGGGAGAAGAAAAAAAAGAACAGATACTGTATCAGTAATCCATAGAAGAAATTAGTTTGAATAATGTCTAGTGAAAACTGGGTCTCGAGTCATTACGGTCATCGCACACCTACATGCAAGTAAAGCCTGAACTCCTTAAGCTGCTATACATGGACAGAATTTTCCAGTTAGCTCATTTGGCTAAAGCTTTTATTCAAAGTCAAGTGACCGAAGTATACAACTAAGCACTTAAGGATTAAGGGCTCAAGTGCCCAATAGGAACATTTTGGTGGATCTGGGATTTTAAATGAGCTACACCAAAATGTTCATCATGTACCCATTTGAAAACCTCAGGCATAAGCACATAGCATTAGTGAGGTCGGGTACTGACGGCGCAGTGGTTAAGACTCTGAGTTACAGGTCTGAGGGTCAGGGGTCCATGCGGCAGTACCACGATGCCACTGCTGGGCCCTTGAGCAAGGCCCTTAACCCTCACTTGCTCAGTTGTATAAAAAAAAAAGATGGATAAGGGCGTCTGCCAAATGTCATGCATTTACATTTACAGCATTAGGCAGACACCCTTATCCAGAGGGACTTACAGAAGTGCTTTAAAGTCGCTATCAGTGAATACATTCGGATTCTGGTTCACTAGGACACAGGCGCGGTATACATACAATCAGTCATGCAGTCGGCAGGTGTTGCGGGTTTCCTTTTCGTGTGTGTAAAGCATATGATAAAGGCCGGTATTCAGCCGTAAATGTACTGATGGCAAGTGAGATGGCCTGGTGAGCAGACAACTTTCCAATTCATCCCAAAGGTGTTCAATGAGGCTGAGGTCAAGGCTCGGGCCACTTAACCTTTTCCAAAACAACTTGGGCATACTATGTCTTTATGGACCCTCCTGCACTTATGTAACATGTGTCCAGTAATATCAAAGTTTAAGGCTGGAGCATACAAAGATGTTCTAATTGTTGATTCCAAGTTTGTGGCAACAGTTTAAGGAAGAGTACGAATGCCCCTATTGTTGGGGTTCCAGTGTGGGTAAACAAACTGCAGTGCTGCACTGGGCAAAAATTAGGAACACACCCTGTACAGCATGCCAACTCACTGAAGGACATTCCGCATACACTTATTCACTTTTGTGATCGAGCAATTTACTGTGGCTAATTCATCTATCAGAATATTTGGAATTTTTCTGTTGCAGATTGTCAGAATACAAGCCACTGAAAAGATTTAAGGCTTCCGAATAAACACAATTATTACCGCTTTATTACACGTTTTGTTACATGTAGAATTCACACAAAGTTAAAAGATTCAACATCAAGACTCTTAAGTTGACATTGTTGCTAGTGTCTCAAACTAACTGCTGAATTCAAACTTATATCCAAGTTCAGGACTAATGTGAGACTGGAATGTTTATATTCAGGTGTGCCAGCCCAAGAAATAGTGAGAGAACAAAAAAGCATCTTTTCAAATCTTTTGAATAACTTAAATCTTGTGTGTTGCTACTGAGACTGGCATGGATGTTCAGTGAGGCCTGTGCCAGCTGTTTAAGCAGACAGCACACCTGGGCTACTCATGGGTCTGTCTAGAAAACCTTAAGTAGGGCCAAGCTTGATGCCCCAGCTTTTGACAGTAACTTGCCCCATCAGAGTGACACTGTGATTCCGGAGAGAACCTTCGGCACGGTGCACCTTCCAGGAGTCAATTAGAGATGTTCACCAGTGCCAGAGCTTCTCTTGGCCACTGCTCCAAAATCATCTGAGCCCCAAAGCACACAGACATACACACTCCTTGTAAAGCCACTGTACTCTCACACACTTCCACTAAGGGACTGATCTTGGCAATGACAGAGATTGGCTTCTTTATGCTTATGGAGAGGTTGTCAGTGTGCCTCAAGGACAAGACTGTGTGTGCGCGCGCGCGTGTGTGTGTGCGTGCGTGCGTGTGTGTGTGTGTCTCAGTGGGGAAAGCACGTATGCCTGTCAGAGCGTCTGGCTTGTCCCAGTGCACCAGGGCTTGGTGACATAGCCCGAATGCTGATTTCTCCCCTGCGCCTTCACCCGACGACGCTGCGACTCCCTCTCCGACTCTCAGCCAGGAGAGCAAGTGACAGATCTGCGCTTGTGTGCACACAAACACACACACACACACACACACACACACACACACTTATTTCTAAGAACTGCTGAGAGTTTGGTCTCTAGAGCTCACAGGTGGTGGGAATTGCTTTGAATATTTCTTGACAAAAGCTCCTCTCCGGAGCCTGAAAGTGGGTCAGTAGCAATGCCCCATTTAACCTTTCCAAGGACAACATTGTTACCTATTTACACCCCGAAAATAGCAAGCAGGTCAGCAAGTTCTCTGGCAAGCTGTTAACCAAAATACCTAAACCTGATCCATCCTGAAAGCATGAAAGGTCTTTCTGCACATAAAGCTCACTTTCTTTAATAACGCTAAAGCAGCTGCCATTATGTTTTCACTCAAGCTGTCTCCAGAGGACCAGCGTTCATAAAGACAGCTATGGAGAGGCCATTTAAAACGCCTTGAAACTGTGCCAGCAGTCCATCTGCATTATCACCAGCTAGCCTTGTAGATGTAGAGGTCTTTGGCCAGCTGAAAGTTAGCCAGAGGTCCTTAAGAGCAGGCATCACAAGAAATCGTTCGTTTTCATCTGCCTTTGACGCGGGACAAGGAAAAAACTATTTACTGATACAGCTGTGTGTTTTATAATATTGGACAGCCGGGACCCTGTTAACCCCCATGAGTGAGGCAGACCCGTCTCTTCGATCAAGCCCTCACAGGATGAGGTGGAAGGCTGCATGAGGGAGGGCCAGGACCCGGGATGAACCCTGACCTCATGTAGAATTTGAGCAGTAGGGGCCAAAGATGTGCACGAATTTGACATTTCTTTTAAAAATACGCTCTGATCTGATCGATACTCCTGTCCGATACAGAACTCATGCAAGTGTACTGGGGAAGAAGTCAGGCGCAATCAAGATAACGTAGACGCTATTCTTTTCTATAATGTCTTTTGATACTTTAGTTCTCTCTCCACTGCTCTTTTTCTCCTTTTCTTTTCTGTCTCAGCTCGCCCACTCCATCTTACTGTCTCCCTTCAGCCTTGGAGAGTGGTCTCAGGGAGGGATCTAGTGAAGACTGCCTCATATGCTGCCTGAGGCACCATGCGAAAGGATCTAAACAAGTCCATCTCGAGAAAAAAAACACACACACAAACAACTCCAGCACCAAACCACCCTTTACGCACACACTTGCTTTGCTGGATGCCTGCTTCGGAGTAGTTACTACCCCATAGAGCACACGATGGTGGAGGAATCTGTACTGGGTGACGAGAGCAGTTTGTCAGGCCTGATGGGCTAGAAAACACCTCTACTGCCCCGTGTGAGTGTGTGAGTGTGTGTGTGTGTGTGTGTATTTTTCTACTCTCCACCTAACACCGAGTCAGTGGTTGCAAATCTTATTCCATTTGTGAAATTTTAGTCTAGAGGAGGACACCGAGCCTATGGATGTGCTTTTATTTAATCTCACGCCCAGTCTGACAGGCAAATGAAGGTTGAGGATGAAGGAGTCAAGTAAAATTAAGCTGCAATCAATAAAATGCTTTGGGGCTTCGCAAGGCATGTGTCTGTTTTGGCAGGTGGACTGCTTATACATATACGGCTTGTGTCTTCTCTCCTTATTCTCAATAGATTTTTCAATTTATTTTCATTTTTTTTTCCTCTATAGATTTTCTTATTCGCTAGTTCCTCCTAGCCTTCCTTCATTAGTTCCCACTTACATATTTCACTAGTTTTCGTCTGTTGCTAATTATTTCTTTAATTTTTGCAATAATTAAAATTCAAAAAATAAAAATCACTATTTCTTTTTCTTTTAAGGAATGCACTAGTTTGCTTTTCTTATTTCATTCTTTTGGTTCTTTCCCAGTTTTAAGTTATTTCGTTTGTGAATCTACCAGTTCCGGCTTTCTTTTTTTCTTTTGCATGTTCTTTCTTCCTTTCTTTAATTACATCTCTTTTGAGATAGCTAATTCTTTCTTTCCTTTGTTTACTACTTCTTTTGCTAGAATCTTCTTTCTTACTTATGGTAGATTTCTTTTGAGCTAGTTCTTTTCTTCCTTCCCTACTTCTTTTCTGGGTTCATTCTTTCATTCACTAGTATTTCTTTTATTACTGTTTCCTTATGTATTTTTATTTTTTACATTTATATATTTGATCATTTCTCTGTTACTGTTTTTCTGGGCCTGCCTGTGTAAAAAAAAAAAAAAAAGACTTATGGCATTTGGTATCTTATCCGGAGTGACATAAATTTCTTCTTTTTTTATGCAATCAAGGGTTAAGGGCCTTGCTCCTGGGCCCAACAGTGGCAGGATGCTGGTACTGGGGATTGAACCCCATACCTTCGGATCAGTAACCTAGAGCCTTAACCACTGAGTCACCACTGCCCTTAACCCTGGCTATAAGTAAGAAATGTTTATTCTTTTTAGACCGAAATCAATACCACTCGATGACTCATCTTATCCCGCCAGCCAACATTACAAGGTAGCTTATCATATCCTGTACGTAATGCTGAAATGGTGTGAAACGACTTTAGGAAACCTGTTAACAGTGATATATACTGAATGAAAAATGCTATAATATAGATTTAGGCACTGAATAAAAGCAGAGCTCCTGATAGATGTCAGGGCCTGGGCTTTTTTTACTGCCTTTCTGATTTCAAGGTTAAATTGTATCGCCTGCATTGTTAGTTTAATTATTTGTTTAATGAGCTCATGTTAAGCTATAAAGCTTCTGGTTTCTGCATTTGCTCCATGAAGCCTTATTGGGTTTCCTGTGATGGGCACGTGCGCCAATGGACAGGCCATGGGACAAGCCTCCAAGCCATGTTCCATGATTAAGGTGCTACGCTCGGAAGCTCTGCTGATAAATGTACATATTGTTGTACGTACATTTTGAAAGGCTTGTTATCTTTTGTTTTATTAATTACATAACAGGCACCATGGCAGGTTGACGGCTTATTGTAAAGCATGGAACACATAACTGCTGCCATACAGAACACTCCATATGCAAAGACCTGCCGCAGAGGTGCTCCCAAAAAGGCAGAGCGCTAGAGCGAGAGAGCGAGAGAGCGAGAGAGAGAATATGCGTGAGAAAAAGAAAGGCAGAAACGGTAAGCGGCACCGAATGGAATTTACGTCGTGATGATGAGCCAATACGGCCACAAAATAATGTTTTCTCCCTCTCTGATCAATTTTTCATTTTGTCCGGCTGGGGCTGTGGAGCGCTTCACAGGCTGGTTCTTTGTAATTATTACACTTGACAGCTGTGACTACATTGTAACTTCAGTGTGCAACTATTACAAAAATAGGACCTCTAAGCTTTAACTCTAGTGCAAGAAGCTGGTTCGACAGGTAATGTGAGTCACTGGAAAAGTGCAGGAAATGCAACATTATGATGGACAATGCTCTGACCCACACTGGGATACCCCCTGAAGGTGTTCAGCTCCTTACTCTCCAGGAGACAGGTCTTATGTAAACTCCTGTAAAAGAACATTTTGATCTGCAGTGGTACAGATCTAGCTGTGTGTGTGTGTGTGTGTGTGTGTGTGTGTGTGTGTGTGTGTGTGTGTGTGTGTGTGTGTGTGTGTGTGT
>JBCNYG010000017.1:15377565-15387652 GCA_039654305.1 Porochilus rendahli
CACGCTGACGGCTATGCAGCTACTCTTGACGAAAATCAGCAATGGTTCTTTTACATGCCTCTCACCACAGACAGTGACAGACATGGCCATAACCCAGTTATCTGCACTGGGGGGACAGCAGTGACAACCCGCTGACAGTGGGGCTTGAACCCCCGACCTTGGGATCAGTAATCCTGCACCTTTACCACCAGGCCACTACTGCCTCCTTTAGGGTTCAAAATGTTAATTTTTTTAAGACAGTTCCTGAGGTTTGCATCACAGTTTCTTATAGCTTAATTTTGGGGTTTTCAGAAAAAAGGCAAAAAACTCCCTCTCTAATCTATATTTTTAAAATAATTCTAAAAGGTTTAATATTTTTCAACATATTCTCTCTCCCAAAACCCAGTTATTCTGGGTGTCTTTTTAGAGTCTTACACAACTAAAGTACTGAAGTTGTTCAGAATAACTGAAAAGATCTATCAGAACACTGCAAAATGTTGTTTGCTTATGTAAGTTTCTCGAGCGTTCCACCAGGGGGCGCTGTGCGTGATGTCATGTTGTAAAACCAACAGCTTAAGAACTTCAGGATTAATAAATTGTTACATTCTCTCTCCAAAAAAGCCCGGTTAGGTTGGTTTGGAGTGTGGATCACCAGCTCCATCTGCTCAGAACAGTAGGATTTTCAGTTGGGAAAATTCCTGCTTTTCTAGCTATCTAAACTCAGAACAATATAAATATTTAGGCACAGCCTAAAAGAGGAGCTCCTAAAATGTTTGCATGTTATTATCTACCTTACTGAGATCCACACTCCAACCCAAACTAACCGGAGATATTCCATATCGACATGTAGCATTAACCGAGACGTATGTCATGTAAACACTGAATTCTAAATCAAACACCGCAAAAAAAACCCAGAACTACACATGGCGGAGTGTAAAATAAATAGAAGGAAGCAAATGAGATTTGTGTTTAACCACTGCTAGTACAGACTGGGTTACTGACACCAGATTACAGACAGGCATGTAAACTGTTTACTGATACTCATTAACATGGGTCTAGCTGAGCTATTAGGAGAGAGAATATAACTATAGATCATTCACTGTTTCCTTTTCCAGACTGCTAGCTCAGATGGCTCGGAGACGTGATGGTGCATGAAGGACTATTTTAACACACAGGATGGAGTTTGAAACACGCCACGCTTATTACAGCTTCAAGTCTATAAATTAGTATTAGATTTATAGTCGTGACCAAGTAAAGTGACGGCAGAAATAGCAAGAAAAAAGGAAAGGACAGATAGCGAAAGCGCTTACGTTGCATCGACTCGACTTGGAGTCCATTTCCCACCATGCATCTGTGCTGGCTGAGCTGGAATGAGAGAACGCTGAGGGGTCCTGGGGCACAGTCCACACAGACACCAAACCATTCTGGCAACACCTGAAAAGCACATACACACCCAGCTGCTTGTGTAATGGGGAGTGTGTGGGAGAGATATTTTGTGTTGCGTGCGTGTGAGTGAGTGTGTGTTTATACACACGTGGCCAGCATGTTCAGTGCTTTAGGTCCATTCCCAGAGAGACCACACCAGGCCACAGCATTCACCACACTCGGATGAGCGATGCTCTGGAGACACACCCAGCTCCTCCCAAGCCCTACCCCAGACTCCGCCCACAGGCATGCTGTCTCCTCTTTGGCACAGCTTACTAATATTTGGCCTCCTGGAGCCCAGCGCAGTAAACTGATACTTTCCTAAACACAAACACAGGATGAGATTCAGAAGATTCTTAAACATTACACAAAAACAACATTCATTCATTCTTTTTGTCAAACCGCTTAATCCTATTAGGGTCGTGGGGAGGCTGAAGCCTATTTCAGCCAAATCTGGGCAAAGACATAGAAACAGATCCTTGAACAGCTTGCTAGTCCATCACAGGGTCAACACACTCAAAACCAATCACACCCACACCTAAGGCCAATGTGGAGCAGCCAAATAAAATTCCCAAAAAAGAACCTCACCTACCCACTGCATAGATTAAGTGTCTATTACCTTATGTGCATCGATGACAACCACAGATCCGTTCTCCAGTGCTTCTTTACAGCCAATCAGAAGCTTTCCGTCAGCGTATCCAACAGCAAATGGCCGATCCTCGCTATACCATGCAATGTTCATCACAGCCACTAAAAACAGGAATATATTTATATAGAAACATAATAAAACACAAAAATAAAGAATAAATAAACTGACAATTAGCAAAAGTGTGCCTGGTAATGGGCTTCATCATATGTGTGAGTGTGTGAAATACCGTCTTTCCTGTAGCAGTGCAGTAATTCGGTTCTCTGCATGTTTGAAGCATCCAGAACTTCAAGCAGACCCAGTGTTCCATCTACGCGACCAACCAGTAGGAGCTCCCGAGGCTCTCCGGCCCAGATACTCCCTGCCTCGTTTTCCGGCCACGCCAGTGATGACACCCAGTGAGGCTGCAAGTCCAGTAAAGCCTTACCACCTAACACACACACACACACACACACACACACACACACACACACACACACCCGCTAGTGTGTATAAGATAAGATAACATGTACAAGGCCACATACACTGTAGAAAAGTACTGTTTCTATAGCAACAACTCACTACATTTCTGGAAGGAGTCTCCAGTGTCAGGGCTTTGTAACAAACTGAGATTAAGCTGTTTTTTCTCTTTAATACTATATACACTTGTATGTACACATACACACATGTAAGTTATAAGTTTCGCTTATATTTCTGTAGAAATAGAAGAGCCAAATAGAAGAGATTTTCTGCTCAAATTTTATAACACAGTAAACTTAACTAAACTCATTAGTAAAACATTAAAGAAACGTAAACACACACAAATTCAAAAGTACAAATTCCTGCACTTTAAACTGTGATGGAAAAACTTCTACAGACGAAGTGTTTAGAAGTGTTTTGTTTTTTTTATAAAGACTCACCATTGACCTGCCAGATGTTAACTACTTTCTCCATAGCTGCTGCTAGATACTTTCCACTCACACTCCATGCCACCGGAGCCAGACTTGGTTCACCTGGAGAACCCAGTCCACTACAGCCCTCCTCAGGTGAACTGTCTCTAACACACACACACACACACACACACACACACACACACACACAGTCATCATCACACTCTTACGCTATACTACATTACACAGAATACGGCGAGCCTGATCCACCTCAACACGAGGCCATTATGACTCACGTTTTGTTGAAGACACAAGTCTGCTGCAGAGTGTACTGGTTCTTGTTCACATTCCACACTCGAACGGTTCCGTCACTGCCACTAGTCGCCAAAAGACCTTTTTTAGTGCACCATCCACAGGAGATTACCTACAAAAAAAATTAAAAAAACAATAAATAAAACAGAGATAACAGAATCTGCCGGGCTGATATTCTGATGTCAGCAGACATTTCTGCAAACAGACTATTACAGGGCTGCCAATTCGGAATATTTGTCAACTTTTCAGAAGAGCATTTTTTTGTGGCATCATTGGAATTCTATGGGGCACCAGAAGGGACAGGGAAAAGAAAACACAAGTGGAGGAAATAAAATAGAATGTTTTAAGAGGCCCTGAGAAAGCTTTGCAAGATCTCTTAAAACTTCTGATTGCTGATGACTTCAACTCAGTCGGTTGGTTTAGAATAGGCTTTCCATCGGGAGGATCCTCAGGCACCAAATATTATCTTCAGATGTCGCTCACTTATTCGAAAACCACATGTGAGGCCAAGCTCAAAATAAAATTTGAAGGGCCACATGAGTGTGCTTTCCATTATTTTAGAACGGTACTGCACCAAACATGGTAACACCGAAAGTAAACTCACCTGGAAGTAAACTGACCGAAAGTCACAAAAGTCCTCGAAAGAGATCTTGCTAAATTTTCTTGAAATTTTGCTAAACTTTTTTTTCCCTTTCTCCTTCATGTCCCTTCTCGTCCCTTCCCGTCCCTTCCCGTCCCTTCCCAGGCTCCACAGAATTCATGGGTGAACACTTTAAGATTAGATAACTTTGTTACAACAACAAACCACCTCACATGATGAACTAAATTACTAAAACCAGAACTGTTAAAATATTGCAAATAATAATAATCATACAATTATAACAGAAATCAGTACTTTGCTTTGAAAACACTAAAAATGTTCACTATATATTTTCTGCTAGATCTCTGAAATGTTATTACCCTGACTTAAATTTATCATTACTCAAGAACTTCTGTGTTTGGGTTGTGTGTGTGTGTTTAAACTCTTCCACACTGATTTTCTAAATAAATATTCATGCTATGGTATAAAATTAGTAAAACTCCAGAGACATCCTGTTACAGGAAAAGGACTATTAGATAAGAAATGAAGAGTTCAGAACGTACTCTGCCCTGATGAGCCTCCAGCTTAATAGTTGAACACTTGCGTAAATCGCCCGCCATGTCTGCAAAGGTCTGCGGTCGGGTCTGGTTGTCACGGTCATGGGCGGCTAGTGTTCGCACCAGCTGCTGAGCGGCCCACTGACGGTGCTGCGAGGAGAGGCGAGATGAGAGGCAGCACGCCGCCAGAGCGTTGGCCAGCTCCAAAGGGCCTACAGCAGGGGAGGGGCAGGAAAGGTGGGCATAGAGAGAGGAAATTAACCCTGCAAGGATGCAAGAGGGATTAAAGGCGGAAAAGAGAGAGAAAGACGCACACACACACACACAGACAGAAACACACACACACAGAGCAAGAGGACCAATGAGTGAAGTTAATGTGACTTAAAAAGCAAAGCCATGATCCAGAGCATCTGCTTTACGGCTGGACGATACAGCAGAAATATCATAATACATAAGTTGAAGACTTAAAATAAATAAATAAGTAAATAAAAAAAGGATCAAAAAATATAATTTTAAATAAAGTTTATACCATAATTTAACATACCAAAACCTGAACTCCACAGTAATAAGGACCCATAACTTACTGATCCAGATCCGCCAACTGGAAATATTTGGCCTAACAGCACTTATTACATACATCGACATTAATCACTTACACAGCAACACACAAGACCTCATACATCCAGACAAAAACACAACACATTTAACAACACCACACATATTTTTCGTTTATTAGGTTGTTGATCCCAATCGAAGCCCTTTTACCACTGTCAAACAGGAACACTCGAGTACCTGCGATCCCTGTTTGGTTCAGGTTCTTGTTCCAGTGTGCGAAACTCACCTCTTTTCTCAAGTTCAGCTTTGTCGTAACTGGGCCTCAGTCTCGCTCCTTTATCGGCTAACAGCGCCACCAGGGCCTGCGTGACGACAAAGTTCGGCGATGTAATAAGTTTATTTTCTTCAGCCACGCCTCGCAGGAAACTGGGCAGGAACTTCCTCTGAATCGGATCGTCCACTGTGGTCAGGTTCATCCCTGTAGCTGCTGATATCAGGTTCTACAGCCACAACAGAGCGAGCAAGACGAGTGTCATGTGAGGAACATGAAATTCAAGATGAGGAGTAGAACCAATAAAAAAGGGGATTCACCTGAGTGCAAAGTTGGACAAGTAGTTTGGCGGCGTTGGGGCTGTTGGAGGCTAGACAGCCTACTGCGGTGCTGAGGTAGGCCAGGCAGGAGATGGGCTTAGTGGGCTTGTTGGATCCACGTGGGCGCTCTAAAGAGCTGGGGCCTGATGCAAGGCCGGACGAAAGACCTGCGCGACCGGCCGCAGCCAGGCACATCAAACGCACCAGGGTCCTGATGTCTGTCAGACCCAGGGACTCCAGTCCTGCAGCGAGGCTACAGCTGGAACCACTGAAAGACACAAAGTTGGATAAATTAACATGTTTTAAACACTGAAAATGTAAATATAGATAAAAACAGCAACAGCGCACACACACACACACACACACGAACCTGACTGAGAGCAGAGACAGCGCTCTCATCACCATGGTTCTGGCTACCAGGACCTGAGCAGCTGCTGTGACTCTCCTCAGAGCCACCATACGATCAGCCGAACTCTGCAGCCCTGCTGCCTGCTCTCCCAGACACATGCGGCCCGACGAACTCTTATCCACCGAACTCTGGCAGCCTGTGAGTGCGCACACAGAACACAGAGATGACCCGGGAAAGCTGCACTCCGTGTCAGTAAAGTTGAATCAGATGAAACACCGAGTCTACATTCTTTCTCAAAGTCCTGATACCTTCCGTACAAACACATACAGGGATCCCAATCTAATACAAATGCTAAATTCCTGCTAACTTACGATCAAATAATAAACAGGAGAATCAGGTCACATTTGTACAGGACAGACAAAACTAGCCATGGAATTTTGAACCCATCAACATGCATGACATCACACAAATCAATAAATAAAATTGCAATGGGAATTAATATCTAATAATGTTCTGTTTCTATAATTTTTATAACGATTCATAATTAAATATTCTTCAGTATTTTTTTTATATTCTTTATTCATATTTAACACACTGATCACTAATTGAACTGATGTTTTAATCAGTAATTTAAAGATTTATGTGATGTGTTTGCGACACTCCTAACTGTAACGAGTAAAGATGAGGGTGAGTCATCATGCCTATCTGAAGGAGCGTCTCCTCCATGCTGTTTGTGGCAGTAACCATGGCAACAGAGGCTCCCAGGGGGTCTGTGTCAGGGAAGTGAACAGCCTCGGGGACAGGTTTGCGTTCTGAGAGTCCCAGCGGCGCTGACAGTAGTTCGAACTCTTCCTCCCCCGTTAGCTTCTCAGCCTCATCCACGTCCAGCATGTCCCAGTCCTCTGCACACGCACACAAAAACACACACAATTTTGTACAACTGTGTATGACAATACACATTTAAACATTTTTATCAGAGTGTGTGCGATTACTATTAAAAACTGGAAATATGTTCTAGGGCTTGCCGTAGGGACCATTCAACATAAATATAAAATACATCCACAAACATTCAGCACTGCTAGAGTGCTAACAATAGGAGTTTATGACAGATGCGGATGACCTGTGAGAACATAGTATCCCTACATTTGTAAGGATACCAGAAATCTTCAGTACCTTCATAAACACTGTCCTGTTTTCCCAGCAGGTCTGGAGCTTGGCCCTTGTACCTGAAAAAAAACAAAACAAAACAACCATTATAGTAGTTAACTACACCAAAACCAGATTGCCTTTAAGAGCAGGAGGAGTTTCCCTAAAGAGCATGGCTTAGAAACCACATGAGTAACACGCTACTCAAAATAAACAAAACAATATAACATTTTCATTTCCTGTTAAACTGTGTACATCCGACTCTTGTGCTGGACAATATGGCATAAAAATGCCCTTGCCTCTGCTTTACCTTTTTTAAAGCAAGGAAATTGTAAAATAAATTTTATTTTAAAATATCAGTACAGAGAAGAACACCAAATACATTCAGAATTACAGGAATTCAAAGGGGTGCTAAGTAGCGAGTTACTGCACTTTTATCTGAAGAATCAATAAAATGTAAACACAAGTAAAGAAATGTGAACAAAATAAATAAATGCCTGTTGGAAAAGAAAAAAAAAGGAAAAAATACATGCATGATTTTTAAAGAAATTACAAGCCACGGTGCTTATGAAATTTACTTTAAAGTGCTTTTATTTATTTTTTATTTGTTTATCTAGCAAAGAAAGGCTTGAGGCCCAGCATGTTTCACGTGTACTGCCCTGTCATGCCAGACAGCTGTAACTGCAAAATATTCAAAACAGGGAAAACCAACTTTTCTAACTCCACAGCCCTGAGGTCAACTCTCAGTTTAAAGTATAACAGAACCCCAGATATGTTGAAGCAAAGAATAAAACTGATGTATCGCCCAGCTATTCGTCACACGATACATGCGTTGTTGGGCAGAAAGAAAAACAAACAACCTGGAAAAAGCTAAGGGAGCCAATACTTGTGTGCATGTATGTATATAGAAAGAACTGTTCCCGAGAATCCACTCTAAAAAGCCTATGTGCCACCAGGTCATTACTACGATATCATCAGTAGTCATTAAATTCAACCAATCACTAAGCTGCACTGTTTTCTGGCTCCACACACGACGTGTCCGGTATACTGACCTCTCCGGTGCGGCTCCTTTGTGCTTACTCTTCATGCCGAGGTACTTTTCCCTGCAGCTGCCACACAAGAGGTAATATGGATTCCCGCTGCCACACTCGCCACCAAACCAGCCGTCCACGTAGGACCCGTTGCTGCGGTAACCCTGCCTATTGGCGCTCCGCCCACATCCTGGATGACTCTTCTTCATGTGCTGATTGAAGCTGGACACTTTCATGTCACAGAGCTCACACACCACAACCTCCTCACGTTCCTCTGTCTCACACACATGCTACACACACACACACAAAAAAAAATGATCAATGATGAGATTAACTCCAAGACATGACAAGAAGAGCTGCTTGGCTCTGAGCCGTGTTAGCGTGTTATAAAAAAGGAGAAGCTTTTCTGCATGCAACCGTCTGCTGAAGTGTTAGTGCTTGTGAACAGGTGTGTGTGTGTGTCCTTGGTTAACAGGTTTAAGAGTGAGTAGGAAAGTAGCAGCAGCCCCAGGCCGCGGTCACACACACCCATGTTGGCCAGTCCAGTACCTCCGGAATCCACATTCCCAGGATGTCCGAATCTGAAGCGAGCTCCTGGGTGAACATGGCCTCCATCGCCTCTTGGTCCAGCTCCATCTCCAACTCCTCGTCCAGGTTGAAGTCATACACTCCACCCAGTGAGCCGGAGTCCTGTTGCAGCCCTGACCCCTCCCTGCGCACCTGAGAGCGATGAGCCTGTACTGAGTGGTAGAGTCCAGCTACGCAGAAAACCAGCAGCACATCAGTGAACCATCAAAACACGGCATGTTTATGTCTGCATGTGTCTGTGCATGACCCTGAGTCTGTGTGTGTGTGTGTGTGTGTGTGTGTGTGTGTACATGTGCATTAGTGAGGCTGTGCATGTGTGTGTCGGGGGGTGTACCTGCACGAGCCAGTAGAGTGCGTGCCGCCAGATCAAAGCGATGCTTTCTACTGGCGGCTGAGCGTCCACGGGAGGCGTGGCCAGTGGATGCAGAGTCTTGATCTAATCCTTCAGGGCTGAGATCAGAGACCCAAGTGAGTGTGGGTATTTGTGAAACTGGGATGATATATTATTTAATAAAACATATTTTGAGTGTACCCCTCACTGAAACCCTCCTCTGGCTCTACGGAATCCGCGTTGGGAATGTCTCCAGGTGAGCGCATGCAGCTCCTCTCTGCGCTCTTACCACCACCGGCTGCCCCTGAACAGTCAGAAGACACGGTGCGCTCCTCTAGGTCCTCATTATCTGGGTGCTCAATCATCCACATGGCCAGGACAGTGATGTTCTGGGCGTCGGCCTCACCTCGCGCACCTGGATGAAAAGTTCAAGTAATCAAACTTGGCTTTTTTTTTTTTTTTTTTAAATAATGTGTTTATATGTCTGTGTGTACCTGTGGCTTCCAGAGCCTTCATGATCTGTCTGAGGGAGAAGCCCATCTCGAGCAGGGGTACAGCGATGGCAGGAGGAGGAGGAGATGTGGAAAGACGGCTGCTGGGGTCTGAAAGTGCTACGAACAGCCGAATTGAACATAAACCTACTGTGACACTCAACAGCACCTCCTAGTGGTTTTCATGATCAGAAGAAAACTAAATATATAGGGTTAATAATAGTTTATAACATTTGTGTGTGTGCGTGTGTGTTTGTGTACCTGTCCTGTTGGTAGTTCTGGAGGGCTGAGACTCAGGCGAGGTGAAACTCTGCCTACGGCCGTGTTCATCCGAAGGGGACGTGGGCAGGGACGAGACTGGGGGCGTCTGAGCTCGCCGAGCAGGCAGCAGCGTGGTGGTGGGGTAGCTGGAGAACATCTGTCTACTCTCACACACACATACACAATACCTAGATCAATAATTAGATACATTTATTACAAACATCACATCCCAAATAATGTTGCATTTCACTTGACTGTGAGTGTGTGTGTGTGTGTGTGTGTGTGTGTGTGTGTGTGTGTGTGTGTGTGTGTGTGTGTGTGTGTGTTTCTCTTTGGCTCCCCCCCCCATTTCCCCTCGCGTACGCACTCGCATCCC
>JBCNYG010000017.1:15400877-15413784 GCA_039654305.1 Porochilus rendahli
ACCCAAGGCTTTTCTCCCTATATATATATATATATTTATTTATTTTTTTTTTTCTGTCTTCTACTCTTCAGTAAGTGACTGAATTGCTTACAAGCTTTTTGAGCTTCTTCAGAATGAAGGTGTTGTTGGTGACAGGTGTGTGTGCTATGTGTTATTTTTGTCTTGTGTTCTATCTTTCTCTTATCGTGTTTGCAGTCGGTGGGTTGGAGTAGCTGTTCTCCTCTATTAGTAGCCTCCTTTATGTACAGAATGAATGAAAACACAGTTGAGTGTTTTGAATTTAAATTAAATTAAATTTTAAATTATCCATGTAATACCCAAACTGGTCAGCAGTGCTACAACAACATTAAATCATTAAACACAGTACATATAAGCAAATATTTTGTCAACAATGCACAATTACAGCAATATTGAAGCACAAAAGAACAATCCAGGAAGTGAATCTAGACAACAGTTTGTTTTTTTAAAGACTATAAAACATAAAGTGCAGAAAAGGGTAACAACTATATAGTTTTCTCTATATTTAATCAGAAGTATGGCCTTTTATTTGGAGAGGAGTATTAATCTATTTTAGATTGTGTGATGTTTCCCCTACTCAGAGTGTTTCTCTACACAGTATTTTACGGTACTTGTGCTGTCACTTTTTTCAGATATAATAATAAAAGTCAGATCTCACCTTTCCACAGTTACACTGATTGTCTGTTTTAAATTGGCCCACGGTGTGAATGAGAGTGTGAGTAGTTGTGTGTGTGTTGGCCCTGCTATGGACTGGCGAGATGTTCAGGGTGTACCCCACCTTCATCCAGAGTCGGCTGAGGAAGGTTCTGGTCTCACCGCGACCGTAGTGAGATTAAGCGGTTCAGGAAATGAATGAATGAATCAATACCTCAGCTTTAATCATTGCAGTTCTATCATGACTTCATACTTGCAGTACCTTGATGAGCCAGTAGGTGAACACAGCACAGATGAGCTCAGATACAAACACTGATGATGCTGTGAATGTTAAAGTTATTGTAAATAGCAGCAGTGATGACAGTTTAAAACATACCTGTAACCAAACATAATCTCATACAATTCTCCCTGAACACAGTGCCAGCACATTATTATTTCCCTGCAACAGTTAAATATCACTTTGTTTAAAGCACATGAAAGTCACTGTATTCTCCTGCATTCCCCTAAAAAAATTTTTTTGGTCTGTTGAGCTGTAAATGCAATCCTGCTCCCTGATATGATCCCAGTACCTGTTCGTAATACACTTCTACAGCTGTGGTTCCTCTCACTCCTACACCTGCCTGGCTGCTATTGATACTGCAGGTGTGTAGGATCCTTTTGGTTTCATTGGGACTTTTTTGTTTAAAACTCCACCATTTTCAGGACGGTTCCCATCAAAAACTCATAAAATTTGTGAGGCATGTCGTTGTAAGTGACAGTTACTCAGGAGAAGAGGCTTGACCCCAGGTGTGGCCCAATGAAACTGGAGCAAACTTTCACATGAAGACATAAAATTTGGGAGGTGTGTGGGTCTCCCCAGAATGAACAAATAAGTTTCTTGGGGTCTCAACAACTCCTAACAGGAAGTGAGGTTTAATTCATTTTAATTTAATTCCTACTAAACAGTTAACTGAGATCACGTGCTACATTAGGTACCGCCCACTTTGGCCATTTCAGTCCGTTGGAAAATCGCCCAGCTTTCTCTCATAGACTTTAATGTAAAATGTGTTTTTTTTTTCAAGTTTCAGGCGCTACAATGCAATCTCTATGAGTTCCGGGAAGGCCCGACCTAACGTGCTTTCGTCATACAAACGTAAAAAAAAAAACATTTACAATAGACTAAAGTTTAGACAGGAGGTAGTACCTACCAGCTCATTATTACAGCTGCATAAAAGGGCTCCTGGAGAATCTCAACCAGAGATCATCATGTTATCCCCCCGCATCTGTAATTTATTAAATGGTTAACTCACGTGACTTAACCTTTGCTGCTGGTGGAGAATTTTCCGGCATTTCAATTACAAAATTCTCAAAACTAACCCTTTACAACTTGACCAATATTACAGAAACACACCTTTCAATAAAAAATGTTTAAAAATCAGGCATGAGTGCAGTTCAAGCTCTTTCTTTTTTTCCACCCATGAAGATTTAGTTATGCTTGAAACTATGCTGAAAACTCAATTATTTGTCAAACAACCTTAATTTTGATTACAATACCATTTGCAGATGCCTGCTAAGGAAGTATAAATATGATGGCTCTGATTTAATACATATACTTACATGACTGTGCATGCATGGCAGAGTCTATCCGGCTAGAAGATTAAATTTAAGTAGGTCAAAGGGCCTAGACCTCCAAATAAGATGTAGGCCTAAATTGATCTAATATTAATGTGAGAAATAGTATGTACAAATATATGTACCACATCTAGGATCTAGGCAGCTGTACACGCCAGCAGCAACATTAAGACGAAAACTATATAGATATATTTCTATGAAATATATACATGAAATAATATTAATATAATTAACATACCGAACTGCTAAAATTAGTTTGAATCCTTCTTACATGTATAGATTTTCCAATAAAAAACCTCGCTCTGTGCGATCCTCGGTGGCTTTTAAAATATAGCGCGTTAATCCACAATAATCTTGCGAGAATACCATGGCCCACATGGGACCCATATGTAACCTATACTGCATGCCATCTCCAGCCCATGCTCATGACTGCCCAACAAGCCCAGGCCTTACCCATGTGGGACCCAGATGGGCATGTTGGCTGGGAACCTGCATAGATATAAAGCATTACATTTATGAGAGGAAGTCATAGTGAAGGGTTGAGAGTGAAGAGTTTGGAGACAAGCCACCCCCTGTTATTAATTTGGTTTCAGTGAAGACTGTTTATTATGTCTACTATCAGAAATGTTGTTGATTTGATATGACAGAAATCCATTAAGCCCAATCTCTCTCACACAGAGTGTAGTGAGGATGCAGTTGCAGCATTTCGCCACTGGAGGGCGTATCCCACACAGTGAGTCTTCCTGACTCAGCACCACAACGGCTATGCAGTGGTGTGTCGCTGCTGAAGAGGGCGGATGATCACAGCACCTCTCTTGTCTGTTTGCTAACAGGTGAATATAAACAAATCACACATGTATGGGCTGGTATGAGAGAGAAAGGGGCCCGGAATGTCTGGAGTTGGTAAAATTTTGGTTAATGTTGTTAGCATGATTAAGCTAGCAGCTAAGCTAACTTTTATCAGTCGTATAGACTGTTCTAGATAGAACTGAAGTGAGTGAGTGAGTTTGTGTGTGTGTGTGTGTGTGTGTGTGTGTGTGTGTGTGTGTGTGTGTGTGTGTGTGTGTGTGGCGGGGGCAGCGCATTGACTGTCACACATTTTCTACCCGGCTCCTCTTCATTACACACATAATGAGGGAGAAAATGAAAGACTGGACATGTGATGATGTGAAGATCTATCAGAACGCTGAGATGGGATGATGGCCAGCTGCAGAAACAAGAAATGAAATAATGAAGTTGTGTTCTTTGTTGACTGTGTCTGACTGAATCTGATTCGTCATGAGTTGAACACACATATGATAGAGAAATATGATGACAGAAACACATATGGGGGTAATATCCGCATGTCGTGACCTGTGATGAAAACAATGCTAGGCTTTTTTTTACATGTATTTTACTTCAGTAAGCTCTTACATCTATGTGTGACTTGCATAGGCGGATTGACTTCATGGTAGACATGGAAGTTTTAGCCTTCTGAGAATCAACCAGCATTATACTATTTGTGTTCTGGGAACTTTTCTTGTAATATATGAATGTTAGGGAGCTACCTTGCTTTCTGGGAGGGTGTGCCATTCATTCATGGGAAGTTACATCATGTTGGAATGAACCATGGCTCAAGCACCAAAAAATTTCATCTGTTCCACCCGTGAATGTATCTGCAAGGCATACATGGCTTAACGGATGTCACTGTACGTTTCCATGCTGATAATGAAGAAATGCACATGGTAAAGCAACTGCCTCATATGCATCACAGTTGCTGCCAGTAGACCTGATGGCTGCAACATATGCGGGACAGATGCTCACGTTTCTCAGGCAAATGCATATTTTCTCTGCCCATATTTTTGCACGAGACCGCCTCGGAAATCCGCCTGAATCACTGAATTTACATTTACGATATTTGCTAGATACCCTTATCTAGAGTGAATAACATTTTTATCTTATTAATTCAACTGAGCAGGTGGGGTCCTTTCTCAAGGGCCCAGCCATGGCAGCTCGGTGGTATTGGGGTATGAACCCTTGGCCTTAAACCAGTAGCCCAGAGCCTTAACCACTGAGCTACCAATGCACCAATGACCACAGTAATCCCAGCCACACGCTCACATATTAACCAGTAATGTGAGACTACTCACATGTCCTCCTCACAGCAAAAATACAAAAACATGCACAGAAAGCTAACTGGCTGTACCAAAGGTGTAGCCAACCTTCACACGGAGCCGGCTGAGATAGGCGCCAGCCCCCCCACGACCCTAATTAGGATTAAGCGGTTTAGAAAATGAATAAATAAAAGAATGAATGAATGAATGATTTTAAATACGACTGTAACACAGTCCTCAACATATGATGTCATACCTCCTATTGACTAGAGAGTTGCTGCCTGCTCAAGACCATGCCTAGCTCCGTTTATTTGTTACAGGAACAGTCTCAGAACGTTTGGATCGCACCCTATACACTGAACAGCAATCGATTACAGAGCATTATACCCTCATTTACACCTTTTAGAGTCACCAATCGTCCTATTGGCATGTTGGGAGGCAGGATGGAATCAGCGAACCCAGGGAACAGCACGTACAAGGAACTGAGAAACTTCAAACAAACAGTACCTCCTAACATGTCACCTAACATGTGTTACAATTATTATTAGTATTATTATTATTTTTTATGTACCCAAAGCAAAGTCTAACACCAGGGGTGTCCAATCTTATCTGCAAAGGGCCGGTGTGGGTGCAGGTTTTCACTTCAATCAAGCAGTAGCCACACCTTCCACCTGTTTCAATCACTGGTCTCGAAAAAACAAAACAAAGGAAAATAGATTAGATTGTTCATTAGTGTTCCAGTTTTTATGCTGGCTGGCAGCCATCTTGGTGAGACCACTTTCCTGATGAAAGTTTTACCTAAACAGCATGAAACGATGGGAAAAAGTAAATAATTACATCCAAGCTGTACATTTCATTTCTAATTCTTTTTTTAGTATAGTTTCAACAACTCCATTTTGAGATCTTAAAGCAAGGTGGTCTCACCAAGATGGCTGCCGCCCAGCTTTCAAATTGAAACACTAATGAACAATCTAGGGGTATTTTTTCTTTTTCTTTTTTTTTTTAGATCAGAGATTGAAACAGGTGAAAGGTGTGGCCACTGCTTGGCTGAAGTAAAAACCTGCACCCACACCGGCCCTTTGTAGCTAAGCTTGGACCTCCCTGGTATAAATGTATGTGTTACCCTTGCTGATGGCATAGTCCAACATGTTGGTCCACAGGCTGTGTGTGGGTTCTTTAGTGGATCCAAGGGCCAGATCCACTAACACAGTCATATCAGCTCTCAGTGAGCAGTCCAGTGGCTTCTTCTCCTCATTCCCACACAGAGCAGCCTCCAGGAGAGCACTGACACACGAGTCTAAAACACATGCACAAACACACACAGTATAATACCATCCCTAAATACATTGAGTCAAATTCCTAATCTAAACTAAGGGTCCAGTGTGAGTGAGTATGTCTCTTCATAAGTATGTCTGCCTGTGCCTTTATGCATCTGTGTGTGAGCATGCATGTGTGTTATCTAGGTGTGTTATCTCTATTTATGAGTGGAGTGTGTATCTACCCGTGGTATGGTGTGTGCGCGTGCTTGTGTACAGTGGTGTCCAAAAGTATTCATATCACTTGAACTTTTCCACATTTTGTCACGTTACAATCACAAAAATAAATGTACAGGCTCTGGGTTACTGATCCAAAGGTTGGTGGTTCAAGCCCCAGTATCCCCAAGCTGCCACTGCTGGTCCTTAAGCAAGGCCCTTAACTTTCAACTGCTAAGCTGTATAAAAATGATAATGGAAGTCACTCTGGATAAGGGAGTTTTCCAAATAAGAAAATGTAAAATAATGTAGACATAAAATGATACAAGATCATAAACATTTTTACAAATAATAATCTGAAGTGTTGCATGCATTTGCATTCAGCACCCCCTGACTCAATATTTCGTAGAACCACCTTTCACTGCAATTATAGCTTCATGCTTTTTCTTTTTAATTCTACCAGCTTTGCACAACTAAAGATTGAAATTCTTTACCAATTCATTTTGAAAAAACTAGCTCAAGATCAGTAAGACTGGATGGAGAGCATCTGTGGACAGCAATGTGAACACCATGAATTGCCACAGATTCTCAACTGGATTTAGGTGTGGGCTTTTACTAGGCCATTCTAACATATGAATATTGTTAAGCCATTCCATTGCAGCCCTGGCTGTATGTTTAGGGTCACTGTCCTGCTGGAAGGCTGTTGTAACAGGTTTTCTTCCTAGATTGCCCTATATTTGGCTCCATCCATCTTAGCAATAACTCTAACCAGTTCCCTTGTCCCAGCTGAAGAAAAGCATCCCCACAGCATAATGCTGCCACCACCATGTTTCACGGTGAGGATTGTGTGCTTAGGTTAATGTGCAATGTTAGATGTGCCATACTCTTTTGATTTTTAGATGATTGTGCAGCGCTCTGTGAGATTTTATGCCATTGTGTAGCAACCTTCTCCTGTGAAGAGAGAAGCTTGGGACATTTTTTAGAACCAAACTCTGCTTTAAACTTCTCCACATCTTAATCCATGACCTGACTGGGGTGTTTCTTGGGCTTCATGATGCTGTTTGTTTACTAATGTATCTTAAACCTCTGAGGCCTTCACAAAACAGCTGTATTTATATTGAGACTCGATTACACACAGGTGGACTCTATTTACTAATTAAGTGACTTCTGAAGGCAGTTGGCTGCACTACATTTCTTAGGGATACCAGAGTGAGGGGGGCAGAATGTAATTGCACACCACCCTTTTCAGATTTTTTTTTTGTAAAAAACAACTATCATTTTTCTTCCACTTCACAATAACTATTCCACTATTTTGTGTTGGTCTTTCATTTAAAACCCCCCCCCAATTATTTTTTTTTGAACACAAGTTCAAGGGACATGAATAGTTTTTCAAGCCATTGTATGTGTGTAGCTGTGGTATATCTGCAACTTTGTCTGTGTGTACCTAGCTGTGGTATGTATATGTCTGTGCTTAGCTAGGATTTGTGTGTATTTGTGTGCATTTTTGTGTGTGATATATCTGCATATGTGTCTGTGTATATCTAGCTGTGGTATGTCTGTGTCTAGCTGGGTTG
Source organism: Porochilus rendahli (assembly GCA_039654305.1). Taxonomy (NCBI): domain Eukaryota; kingdom Metazoa; phylum Chordata; class Actinopteri; order Siluriformes; family Plotosidae; genus Porochilus; species Porochilus rendahli. Next base: position 15,408,300 of record JBCNYG010000017.1, read on the forward strand.
TGTGTGGGTGTGTGTGGGTAGGTGTGTTATATATGCATCTGTGTGCACCTAGCTATGGTATGTCTGTGACGAGCTGGAGTGTGTGTGTGCGTGTGTGTGGGTGGCATATCTGCATCTGTGTGCACCTAGCTATGGTATGTCTGTGACGAGCTGGAGTTTGTGTGTGTGTGCTTGTGTGTGCGTGTGTGTGGGTGGCATATCTGCATCTGTGTACCTAGCTGTGGAATGTCTGTCTCCAGGCCGTTGCTGAACAGTGGGGTTTTCAGCCAGTATGCCGTGTGCTGTTCCTCCAGTGAGGGGGCAGATCCTTGCAGCATTCCCCCCAGGCATCGGCCAATCAGCAAAGCCACTGTGCGCTCCAGATCCATGAGCCACACCCATGATTGTACAGGACCAGACACACACCCTGGCTCTGCTAGCTCTGAGATTCCTGGTGCCAGTCACACAGAACGAGAGCAACAGGTTACTGATTTAATCCATTACACTGACAAAACTTTCAAAAATGGCAGGAACTTTTTACAGTTGTTTTTAAAAGATTTTACTTTTTACAGTTGATTTTTATTTATTCATTTTATTTATTTATTTATTTATTTTTTACCCTGAACAGGCCACTGCAGCTCCTGGTCCTCTAGAGGCGTGGCACCAGGAAGGAGTCTGTTGAGGCGGTCTAATGGAGGCAGAAGGTCTAAAAAGAAACTCAGCAGTGGACGAGCCACCCATACGGGCAACAACAACAAGGACGTCATGATCTGACACAGCATGCTTCCTGCCGCAGAGACATACACCACATCTACCACACACACACACACACACACACACACGTGTTAATACACTTTTGTTTAATTCAAATAAATATAACAAATTGAGATTGTGATTTTACTGCATTTTCTTAATCAAAATTGAAGAAAAAATAAACACCCAACCTACAAAGACAACAGCAGATTTTTAGTCTCTGAGCGCATTCAGCCTCGTGCTACCCTGTCACACCTGTCGTGTTAATGTAATATCGTTCTCACACAAAAAAGACATTGTAATTCATATCCATTACTGACACCTGTTTCAATCTATCAACACATGTAATCATGCTTGAAAGGCGTTTTTCTTCCCCAGGAAAAATGTGCACCCTAGAACAGCTTTTTGCTTATATTGGGTGGAGTGGGTGGGGGGTTGGGTGTAATAATGATTTTAAAACGTCTCAGGCAACAAGCACACTGTAAGCACAATTCTCTTATATCAGGTGGTTACAGCCCTGTATTCCTTCCTCCCATTCGACCAACAGTTACAGCTCACTGGTCTGACAGCCCTAATCCTAATCCTAACTGAACTTTGTAAGATGTTCACCTGATTTAAGCAAAGTGTCTATCTTATGGACAAAAGCTCACAGAACATAGAGTCATTCCTCAGCAACTGTAACTAACTAGCCTAGCTTCTATCAATTCTATTTTTTGTTCGTAGTAATGGAGGTAAAATTAATTCTAATGACTGGAGTTTGTAACTTTCCCATTGTTTTTCTCACACTCCGACCACCAGGATAACCATTCTGATTGTACCAGCTAATGATCTATCTTATTTATTAGCATCAATGATTATAATAAATCCGGGAAGTACTCGTAGCACAGTGGCTAAGTGTTTAGCACTACTGTGTCACAGCAATAAGCTTTTGGGTTTAAACCTCATGGTTGACTCAAGCCACTGTGTGTGTGGAGTCTGCATCTATACCTTTGTGTGGGTTTCCTCCGGGTATTCCTGTTTGCTCCCAGTATCTACAGTATATGTGGATGAGAACAACTGGACAACTTTAAATTGTAATAGTTTGCCTGAGCCTGTGTTAGACCTGCAAAAGCCTGGTGACCTGTTCAGGGTATGGATGATAAATGGATGTTTGTGTATTTGTTAACCTTGTGATGGATTAGCAACCTCTTCAGGGTGTAATCCCACCTCTCACCCAAAGTCAGCTGGGATTTGCTAAAGCTTTCACATGACTCTGATGGATAAGCGGCATAAAATACTGAAGGAGGGAGGTGGTGAATGGATGGATGGATGGATGGCAGTATCATAAATCTCTTTCTAACAAGACTCGTTCTTCACCAGCACTTTGCACTCCATGCTTACTTTTCATGCTGGACTCCAATAAGCAACCTGATTGGTCAGGAGGTTTGAAAAATTGGTGTAAAAATGGCATGATGTCATTTTTTTAAAGGAACCATTTTCCATCCAGCTTGAACCCACTTCCTATAGGACTGCATGAAATGCATGCTGGTGGTTGTGGGGTGAATAAACCAATGAATAACTCAATAAACCAATACCTGAGATTTCACTTACAATGCACTTTTTAAAACTTCGGTGTCCCTGTTCTGTCTTTATTTAAAAAAGAAATCAGTGTATTGTTTATAGTGTCTAGTGTGAGCGTGTTTCTGCCCTGCCGAGCTGTCCAGTGTGAACTTTGCCTTCACCCAGAGTCGGCTGAGATGGGGGCCAGACCCTATTTTGGATTAAGCGGTTCAGAAAATGAATAAATAAGTAACCATAATCTAAAGCTTTAAACTGGCACATTTACTGTTTCTTTTCATAAATAAATGCTAAGTAGCCATTCCTCCCTCCCCTCCTGAGAGCCCTGCCACTTACGCTCTCTTGTGCTCCTGGTTGTGGCATCATCAACATTTGAAATTGCAACATCTAGTTGATAGAGTATACACTTTCCACTGACCGTTTGTCCTCTCCGGAGCCTTGCATCTGTGTATTATTTGAGAGGCAGGACAAAATTAGAGAATCCAGAGGAAACCCCACACAGGCAGTTACCTACTCTGAGCACAGAAGTGAACCATGAACTCTGGAGCTGTGAGGTGAGGTGGCATGTGCTGATAATTCTAAATAATATCACAGACTTTCTATAAAAGCACATGATTACACGACCAGCATGCTGCTTATATACTTTAACTGGATGTGTTGTGCAGACTTGGATATCTAGTGTTAAACTACTTCGACTGCATTACATGCATCCTTACTAGAATACAGATGAATTATAGCAAATGTTTAGTGCAAATCATTACATTCGCAGAATAACACCTCTTCTAAAAACACATTCATGATGCACACTCAGTGTGTTATTAATGTAAATTTGATTCAGGTATTTAAATTCTTCATTTGGCTAAGAACTGGGCTTCATGGATATAAATAAATAAATAACAAATTTCTTTTAAAAATTCATTCATTCATTCATTCATTCATTTTATTTTAATATAAATAGGCTTAACTTTCAGTTTTATGCTGTAACAGGATGTAGACATGGTAATAACATATCAGCAAATATGGTGTGCACCTGCTATCTTACTAAGTATTTCTTATTTTTTATTATTATTTCTTAATGTTTATAAAGCCCAATTACAGTACATACCACGTATTAACCAAGCGTGAGATCAGTAGAGAGAAATTCCATACCAGCGAGTTGATGTATTGGCCATGGAATAGCAAGATTAATGCATCAAGACTGTGGTGTGGAATTTCCTGTACCAACCAACGAAAGTTCAAAAGTTATTTATTATATGCCATTTTTGTCAACCCAAATAATACTAATAATAATAATAATAATAATAATAATAATAATAATAATGATAATAATAATAATAATAATAATAATAATAACAACAACAATAATAATAATAACAACAGCAAATCCCCCAAAAAACAAGGAAGCAGAAGTTGATGCTATTGGTAGTAGCTGGAAAGATGCAGCTCTTCAAACAAAAAATTTATTGATTGGTTTATATTACGTAATTCCTGACTGCTCAACAGCCAATCAGATTACTGTTGTTGCAATATAATAAAGCTGCTTATTTATAGCCCATAGGCACTTTAACTCTTAAAAATCCTAAAAACTGTAGTGTTCACTGCTGCAGCAATTTGTGCACCTTCTGCAATTTTCTACAAGTACCCATAAAAACAACCACAAAAAGATATTGTTATTAAAATTTTATACTAGAGGAGCAAGTGCAAGTGTAGTTTTTGTCATGGCTGTGGAACAGTGGATCTGCTCTTTACACTTGCAGAGTTGCTTGGAGAAGGCCTCGGGTGATTCTGTGGGGGGTGCAGCAGAGATAAGGTGTACCGGAGGCACTGTCGTGAGCAAAGTCAACATCCTTGGCTTGTAGCTTGTATCCATTGCATGTTGGACTCACCTATCATGTATGTGGTATTAATTGACAGGATCTTTAGGCAAAATCATGGAGAGGAGCATCGAATTTACATTTATAACACTCTGTGTGTACTTTCTCAAAGCATCATGAATCTGTTGTTAGTAGAGGTGTTATTTTGGTGCTGGAAGTGTGATGATTCACACTGAAAATCTGTTTTATGTGATTGTTTTGGGAACCTCCAGACTGTACCTCTGCTTTCCACAGATCACCTGTTTTTGAGTTCTTTAGTCCGTGACCTTTAGTGTGCACTGGAGCATGCCTGAAGCAGCCAGGAGTCAGCTCCTCTGACGACATGGTTATGAACAGGAAAATGGCGGATTTCTCCCTTCCAGTTGAGATGAAGTTTTTGCCTTATGAGGAGAGATACAAGTATCTTGTTCATAGGATGCTGGTTGAATGAAGTGGGAGATGGACAGATGAATCATTGCTGTGTCAGCACTAATGAGAGCACCGCACCAGTCTGTTATGGTGAAGAAATAGCTGAGCCGATAAGCAGTCTTTCAATTTACCGGTCCATCTACGTTCCAACCTCATTTATGGTCATGATGCGGGTGGTGACTGAAAAATGGGATTACGAATACAAACTGCTGACAAGAGTTTCCTTCGGAGGATGTCTGGGCTTGGCCTCAGAGATTGGGTTAGGAGCACAAACAACCTGTACTGTACTGAACTCGGGGTAGAGCTGTTGCTCCTCTTCAAAAGGAGTCAACTGCGGTTGCTTCCTTGTGGCCTCCCTTTAGTGGTATTACAAGCACGTCTAACTTGGAGAAGGCTCCAGGGCAGACTAAGAAATCGCTTTATATATAAAGTTTATATATCCCGTTTAACCTGGGAAAGCCTCAGGATCCCCCAGGAGGACCTGGAGAGTGTGGCAGTGGAGAGGGATGCCTGGGTTTCCTCCTAGACCTGTTGTTTTTGTGACCCAATCTTGGATGGTAAGTCTGTTGAGCTTTTAAACCCGAGCCTAGTGGCTCATCAGTGGCTCATCCCCGGTTTCTGTAGCGATTAAACGACTAGGAGTTCGCAGGGGTCTTTGTACAGTAGTTGTCCAATGGGGATAGGTGGAAGAAAATGGGTAAATGGATGGATGGATAGATCGATGAATCCAGCCACTAGTTCTGGTTTTGGTTCTAGTCATAGTCCTAATTCTGGTTTCTAGTGCCGGTGCCAAGCCCGGATAATTGGAGAGGGTTGTGTCAGGAAGGGCATCCGACATAAAACCTCAGCCAAATCAAACATGCAAATCACAAACATGACTTCCATACCGGATCGGTCGAGGCCCGGGTTAACAA
>JBCNYG010000017.1:15513017-15526003 GCA_039654305.1 Porochilus rendahli
CAAAACATCAGCCAGAAAGCATAAGAACTGAGAAGTGGTCTGTGGTCACCACCTGCAGAACCACTCCTTTATCGGGGGTGTCTTGCTCATTGTTTCCTTTATTTTTTTGAGCAAGAATACCAGTTTAGCATGTTGTCATATCATTCGATTCAATTCAAGGCACTGTTATTTGTACACAACTGGCATTGTTACAAAGCAGCCTATATTGTAAAATAAATGAAACAAACAATTTAAACTTATTTCACTATTCTACTATAAATCCTATACATCCCTAATGAGCAAGTGTGTGGCAACGGTGGCAAGGACATGACCTAAAACACCATCATCAAAAAGTCCTGGAAGTATATAAAAAGAACCCAATTAAGCAAATGAGGAATCTGGTTATTTATTTATTGTAGAAAATCATCCAATATTACACGTCACATGAACAAGTATGTAAGCCTCTAGGTTCAGCAGATAAATCTTTAGAGGAAACTAGAGTTGGGTTTTCTCAATCAAATGGATGATCAGATGCGAATGAGCACCTTGTTTTATATAAAGAACAGGGATATGTCAGAATAGATTTGTAAGGACTTCAGAAATAGTCTTGTTGATGTTCATTGGGCTGGAAAAGCTTACGGAACAATCTCTAAAGTATGGATCCCACCAAAGGAATTTAAAGACCGTCGTTACCCTCTTCAGGAGTAGTCAACCAACAAAGTCCATTCCAAGAGCGAGATGTTGAATTGCCCAGGAGGTCTAAAAGGAACCCTGGGCAACTTTTAAGCAACTGAAGGACTTTTCAAGCATTGGATAGTTTGTATGAGTCAACAATCAGGAGAATACTGCACAATACTTGCACAGAGTGACAAGAAGAAAGCCACTGCTCTCCAAAAAACATTTCTGCCTTTCTACAATGTGTTAAGAATTGTTTGAAAAAGAAAAACGCCCAATTCCAACATAAGATAATTATTCCATCTGTAAAAGTTGATGGTAGACTCATGGTCATGGCTTTGGCCTGTTTTTCTGCATCTGGGCCAGGACAGCTTGTCATCATTGACGTAGCAATCAGTTCTGATTTATACCAGTAAAATTTGGGAGGAAATGTTAGGACAGCATCCTGTGACCTGAGTCTTAAGAAAAGGTGGCTGATGCAGCAATACAATGAACCTAAAGACAAAAATTATTCTAAAAAACAAAGGTAGAAAGAGAGTAAATGTAATTTATTAGGTAATTTATTAGGTTCTGACCTTAATCCAATAGAAATATTGTGTAAACAGTTCCCGTTAGAAAACCAAACAACTTCCCAAAGTTGAAGCTGTTCTGTACAGAGGAAAAGAATAAAATCCCTCCAAGTTGATGCGTAGGACTGACGAACACTTACCACAAATGTTTAGTTACAGTTATTACTGCACAAGGGGATCTGAAAGCAAAGGTTCACATACTTTTGCAACTCACAGATATGCAATATTGGATCCTTTTCTTACATAAATGACCATTTTTGTCTCATTTGTTTTACAGGGTTTTCTTTACTTTAATTGTGTTTTTGTTAGCTTTAGAACTTATGTATAAATCAGATGTTTTAAATGTTTTTGCTGAAATACAGTTTTGAAGAGTTCACAAACTACCGTTCACTACCAATAATACCAAAAATACTACTATCAATACACAAAACGGAGTATACAACAAATTTTTATTAATTAAATTTGCAAAAGAAAAAAAATGTATAATATTATTAATACGCAAATTTCAAAGCATCTCTAATTTCCAAAAAACTTAATAAGCATTTTAATAAATGAATCAGATTTTCTTCATAGAGACAAAGAAAGCATAATAAAATAATTAAAATGCTTCTCACCAAACATTCTTTTCTGGAACAGGAAGCAGTTCTTTGGAACTTTCTTTTGAGTCGGGATTGGTGGAATGTAACTGTTCTGTAGCTGCTGCTCGAGCTGTGTCACCTCGTCATCCCGCAAACGCACAGGCTATATTTCATCAGCCAAACAAGTTAGCGTTAGTGTTGTTATGACTTAATTAATAATTAACACTATTAACACTAATCACAAGCTTTTTTGTCAATCCTTTTGGATTGGTATTTATTTTCCATCTATTTGAATAAATTATTATAATAATGATGCATAAAACAGGGGGGAAAAAAATACTTTCTGTATGCGTGTGTATTCATGAATGAATGTGTGAGACCAAGTGAGTGTGTGTGTGTGTTACCTGAGACTGGTAAATAAGCTGTAGACAGTGTTCTGGATCTTGAAGGCTGTGGTCCAGGGTGTGTGTTCCTGCCTTGAGTGTGGCTTCCATGCCTAGGCCAGTGGGAAGTGAGAGCAGACGCGATGCATGCTGGGAAAGGAACTGCAGCAGGGAGCCGCAGGTGTAACTCTCCAGGAAACGCCTACAGGGAATGATGTCCATGAACTTCAGCTCAACTCCCAGGAATGGATCGGCATCATGCAACTTCAGGATTTCATATCCATCAAGTCCACCTGCAACATCTGATCCATAACACAAACTATTAGTTCTAAAACCCTCTCCTGCATTGTCAAAAAAGATTTTACACAGTAATTTTTTCATGCTCAGTTTATTTATATGCATATCCAAGGCATGTGAAACCAGTTTAAAACATATTTTCAAACTTTTGCTCACACAATATCTGGGGGCAAGGTAACATATTCTAAGGAAAGCTTCTGCAAACAAGTTTATAGTGCACCCTGATTGGCTACAGTCACTGTAATTGACAGGTGAGAGTCCCACCCAACATCATCACACAAGGAGATCACCTGATCTGGAAACATTTCCCTCAGCACTTCCAATGAGCTTCGAGCTTTGTGTGCCTTAGCTGAAACCACACATCGAGTTCTTCAAGATCAAAATCTTGGGCTACAAACAGACCTGAGCACCAGCTCTCCTACCTCATTAAGTTTTATGTTTGTAAATAATATCTGAATTATCTTCAACCCTTGTTTACTTTGAGATTGAGGAAGTTTTTATGTTAAAAGATGAATGGAGTCAAAAGGGTCAAAAGTGTATGGCTGAAATAACATCAAACATTTTAATCTTCTAATGGGTAAAATGTTTAACAGACATGTCTAATACATGTAATTTTAAATTTTAAAACTTTTTTTTAAATTAAAAGTTCTTTTTCTTTTCTGTATTTTACACAGAAAGTTATTAAAGTTTGCGAACGGGTGCTACAGAGATGTACAGTGATCTAATCAAGTGATTTGATGAGAAATGGTTCATATTTTCCTAAAATATTTTAAAAATGCCTAAAACTGAAGATGTGAAGAAACACATGCACAAATGCACAGGCGCACACCTGTCAGAGTGAGTTTAATGGTCTTGAAGATGCTGAACTTCTCCTGCTGGTCTTTGTAGAAGGACAGAAGATCAAGTTCTGGCGTGCAGCACCGCAGGAACAACACGACACACCCTGACCATGCACGATCATCCACACTGCTCATAATATTCTGCTCAAATCAAGACAACAAACTAAACATTAATATGGGCTGTTTCATGGTCAGGGTTGTCTTTTTAAAATTATACAAGGGACCCCTTTAAGTAGACACTGGCATACTTTATGACTGCCTCTTGATTATTGTTGTATAGAGGAAGAGTGGTCCCAGCTACACTAGTGAAATCAGACTTTTCTCAATTCCGATAAATAATGTTTTCATATTAAAACATTGCTCAAATTGTGACCGAGTAGAGAATTCAATTTTCTCCACTGTAATAAAAATAGAAGCTTTTACCTGATAAAATTCTAAACTGCAAAGAAAGTTGACATTACATGTGGAGGACAGAAGTGCTTCATTTTAAGATATTAATTGCTTTTTCTAAAGCAGGATAATACTGTATAACTTGCTAAAAAATACAATAGGGATTGGATGTGAAATACTTTCGCTACAGAGTTCCACATCAGCTTGATAAGCATGTCTGTCAAAAAGTGTCTTCTCCGGAAAACCACAATGATTGTCACTGATGCTTTTGTTACTGCAGTTAATAAAAAATACAACTACTGTTGCATAGAACCTGCTCAGATAACATGTTTAGCAAGCTTTTATTCTTAATGGCGAAAATTTTTTACAATTCTAATAGACTACAAGCAGATGTACTGATTCCAGAGACCGTGTACCTGTTGTACTTTTTCACCCATTAGACCTGTAGCTCTAATACTTCACACTAAATATTCTAAATATTCTAGCCTAGTGTTGACTGGTAACAAGAAACCACAACAGCTGTAGTTTTTTTCTTGATCCACGGTAAAACCAAAAAGTCTACCCTGACTGTGAAACAGTCCAAATCTAACTCTAAACATGACCTCACATCCACAAGGAAATGACAAAACAACCATGCCGAGGAAAAGAAAATGGGCGGGGCATGAAATGCAACGAAGCAGACTGTAATGAAACACAAATGAGATACGCAGCAAAGTGTTAATAACTGTGGTGTTGACGAAAGAAGCAGCATTACATACGGTGTGTGTATAATAATACAAGGAGAGAGAGGGGTCTGTGTGTGTGTGTGTGTGTGTGAGTGTGTGCGTGTTTGCGTACCGATGTGTCTATTTTTCCATCCATTTTCTGGTCATTCCAAACTCTTCTATTCCGTTGCAAGCCTGAAATGAAATTCATGATAAACTGTTGCATAAACAATCACCATTTCACCGTTCTACCAATCAGTCACATACCGTCTTATATAAAAACAACAATTCATGTGATGTGTACACCATGGCGCTGCTGACTCCTGGTTTGTGATTGGTCAGAAGGGATTGAGTTCCAAATTGTAATTGGTCTAAAGGTATTGAGTTCTGGATGAAGGTGATTAATGTTCTATAACAGTTTTTTATAATTATAATAATGCACTTGTTGTAATACGTTCTCGTTTCTATAGTAACAGATCATTCACAGGGGTTCTTACAGGGCAGTCCTCTGATAAATAGATTAAAAAGAAACAAAAAGCAATGGTGTGGTTGATTAATGATATGATGAGGTGCAATTCCAATGAAAGGAGTCTCCAGGGTCAGTGGTTCTGTAACAGTTAAAGGATGTGTACGGCACATGCTCTACTGATGAGTACAGACATGGAGAAAGAAGGAGACAGAGTGAATGGATAGAGGGAGCGCTCAATAGATAGACTTATGAATAAATAAATAAATAAATAGATAGATTGAAAAATTAATTGATTAATGAAAGAATAAATGAGTGAATGAGTGAATAAATGAATTAATGGATAAATTAATGAATGGATGGATGAATGGAAAAATAGATGGATGTCTGAATAAATATGAATAAATGGATAGAAGGGAGAATAAATGGATGGATGGATGGATGGATGGATGAATTAACAGATGAATAAGTGAATTAATGGATGAATAATTAATTATTGGATGAATAAATGGATGAACGAATGAATCATTGGGTAGATGACTAAATGAATAAATGGACAAATAAATAAATGGATGGACAAATTAATGGATGAATAAATAAATGGATAGATGATACAATGAATTAATGGATGAATTAATGGATGGATAAATTAATGGATGGATAAATTAATGGATAGATGAATTAACGGATAGATGAATTAATGGTTGGATAGTTTAACAGACGGATGAAAAAATGGATGTATGACTTAATGAATGGATGAATTAACAGATAGATGAATTATTGGATGGACGAATAAATGGGTAGATAAATTAATGGATGGATAAATAAACGGACAGATGAATTATGGATGGATAAACGGACAGATGAATAAATGGAGGAATAAGTAGATGGATGAATTAACGGATAAAAAATCGTATGAATAAATAAATGGATGGATTAATAAATGGGTGATTAATAAATGGGTTAATAATAAATGGATGAATAAATCGATGGATGAATGAATGATTTGACGGACTAATATATGGATAAATTAATGGATGGATTAATAAACGGATGAATAAATAAATGGATGAATAAATGGATAATTCAATGGATGGATTAATAAATGGATAAATAACTGGATGGATGAATTGATAGATGAATACATAAATTAATAAGTAGACCTCTCTCTGTTCTAATCCTGTCTCTGAAGCTGAACTCTGTTCTAATCCCCTCTCTGTATCTTAAGCTGAACTCTCTCTGTTCTAATGCCCTCTCTGGAACTGAACTCTCTCTCTGTTCTAATCCCCTCTCAGCAGCTGAAGCCTCTCTGTTCTAATCCCCTCTCTGTAACTGAAGCTGAACTCTCTCTGTTCTAATCCCTTCTCTTTATCTGAAGCTGAACTCTGTTCTAATCCCCTCTCTGTATCTGAAGCTGAACTCTCTCTGTTCTAATGCCCTCTCTGGACCTCAAGCTGAACTCTGTTCTAATCCCCTCTCTGTAACTGAAACCTCTCTGTTCTAATCCCCTCTCTGCAACTGAAGTTGAACTCTCTCTGTTCTAATCCCCTCTCTGCAACTGAAGTTGAACTCTCTCTGTTCTAATCCCCTCTCTTTAACTGGAGCTGAAGTCTCTCTGTTCTAATCCCCTCTCTGAATCTAAAGATGAAATCTCTCGGTTCTATTCCCCTCTCTGTAACTGAAGCTGAACTCCCTCTGTTCTAAACCCCTCTCTGTATATGAAGTTGAACTCTCTCTGTTCTAATCCCCTCTCTGGACCTGAAGCTGAAGTCTCTCTGTTCGAATCCCCTCTCTGGAACTGAACTCTCTCTCTCTGTTCTAATCCCATCTCTGTGGCTGAAGCCTCTCTGTTCTAATCCCCTCTCTGTAACTGAAGCTGAACTCTCTCTGTTCTAATCCCCTCTCTGTATCTGAAGCTGAACTCTGTTCTAATCCCCTCTCTGGATCTGAAACTGAAGTTTCGCTGTTCTAATCCAGTCTCTGAATGTGAACTCTGTTCAAATCCCCTCTCTGTAACTAAAAACTCTGTTCTAATCCCCTCTCTGTAACTGAAGCTGAAGTGTCTCTGTTCTAATCCCCACTCTGAATGTGAGGATGAACTCTCTCCTTTGTAATCCCCTCTTTGAATCTGAAGTTGAACTCTCTCTGATCTAATCCTCACTCTGGAGCAAAAAATGTACTGTTCTAATCCCCTTTCTGTAACTGAACTCTCTCTGTTCTAATACCCTCTCTGTAACTGAACCTAAACTCTTTCTGTTCTAATCCCCTCTCTGGACCTGAAACTAAAGTTTCTCTGTTCTAATCCGGTCTCTGAACCTGAACTCTGTTCTAATCCCCTCTCTGTAACTGAACTCTCTCTGTTCTAATCCCCCCTCTGGATCTGTAACTGAACTTTCACTGGTCTAATTTCATCTCTGTATCTGAAGCTAAAGTCTCTCTGTTCTAATCCCCTCTTTGGATCTGAAAGTGAAGACTCTCTGTTCTAATCCCCTCTCGGTATCTGAAGCTGAACTCTGTTCTAATCCCCTCTTTGTAACTGAAAGTGAAGTTTAAACCGTAAATGAGTCTAAGGGGGATTTTGTGGATCGGTATAACTCCATTTCCTCATTTCTGATGACTCGGTTTTATTACACTGAGGTGAAGAAATGAAGATTTCCTCTTTATCTTCAGTCTCTAACCACAGCTCGTGCGCAGGAACAAACAGGAAGTGAGCGTTTCACGTCACGCGAGTTTAGTTGGCAGGTAACGTTAATAACCGCGAGACGCGGAAAGGGACAAGACCAACAAAACCTGTCACTTCTTAACTCAAGGTGTTTATTTTTAACAGAGAAAATCTGAGAGATTCTAAATTATTAGAATCAAACAGATTAAATTTCTCCAAAGAAAATGATTCCACTGACTGGAACGGTCTGACGTTTCAAGCTAACAAGCTAATTAGCTAAGTCAGTTAGCAAAGAAAACCTTTCAGTGGACACTAGCAAAGCTAACGAGCAGGAAAAAATGGTCAGAAATAATTGAACTACTTACACGCCGATGAAAGGGGGCTTTGTGCAGAAAATAACAACAACAACCCTTTGGAGTAAAGAAAAAAAAAAGTTGTTTAAAAAGTCGGACAAATCACACTGCCCAAGTTGGTCAGTATGGGAACGGGGTTACGTCACCGCTAAGTGAATTTCGATTCGCTGAAACATTCATGTACATCAGACTGATTAGTCGAAAGTTTCTGGGCGTGGAGCTTAAGAATAGAGGAAATAAATTAAACTTTGCACAGGCCGTTTTCGCTAGCTACGACAACTCATCCGCCATATTGGAAAGGTCTACATTCCTTTACATAAGTAGAGGGAGATGTCTTAAGCTTTAGTCCACAGAACTTTATTTATTATGGTAAAACACGAAGGTGGAAGATGTGGGTTTTGTGATGAAAGTTAAACTATTGAACAAATACCAACATTCATTCATTCCTTTTCTGAACAGCTTAATCCTAATTAGGGTCGCAGGGATGCCCATCTCAGCTGACTCTGGGCGAGGGCAGAGTACACCCTAGACAGCTCGCCAGGCCATCGCAGGGCAGAAACACGCTGATGGCTATTTAGCCTACTCTTTTCAAAAGTCAGTAATGGTTCCCTTACATGCCTCTCACCACAGACTCTGAGATGTTTGAAATCTTTTTTAAACATCTCACAGTCTGTTTTGAATGTGACAGGATTGAGTTTTTTTTTATTGTAAACCATAAGTAAGTCTGTAAACCAAAGCAGAGAACTCCAAACCAGAGGGGCAGTAGTACTGCAGTCCGCATTCTTATGTATTTCAGTATGTCAAATGCAATGCTGATGTAAAAAACATTTCTAAGAAACTGCACCAGTGTATCATAATGTAAAAAAGTGCTTTATTGCTGCTGTTATATTTATAGGTACAAGATACTTAAAAATAAACACAACTATAGTAATAATAATAATAATAATAATAATGATAAGAATTATTACTATAATAATAATAATAATGATGATAAATATTATTACTATGATAATAATAATAATAACAATCATTAGTATTATTATAAGAGGAAGGAGAAACGTGGGTTACAACAGTTATTTTAAATTCATGCAACAAAATATTCCTTGCAAGCATTGCCTCGATTATTTCTTGAAAAATTGCCCCATCCAAGATGGCGGCAGAGAGTTGACGTGCCTGACGTAGCACGGTGATGTGATGTAGAGGAGGAGTATAGGAAGTCACCGAACAAGCGAAGTCTTCCCAGACTGAAATAGGAAAGATAGTTCAGTGGCTGTCCCAATATTGAAAAAGATTAGATATCGAGTTTATATTTAATGGTTTTGTGTGTTATTGCTTAATTTGAAAGCCAGACTAATGGAACTTCCTGAGGAAATCCTTGCCCATATATTCTCCTTCCTGCCTCTGAGGGATAAATGTAATGTCTCCCTGGTGTGTAAAACATGGTCCAACAGCTTACACTGTCCGAGCGCATGGACACAGACTGAGATCAAGTAAGTAAGAACAATTTAACATGATTTATGAGCACATATGTGTTTGTGACTATTGATCTTATCACTTTTTCTTCTGTCCAACCAGGTGTGAGTCTCGAGACCGTGATCCTCACAGGTTTTCTGAACTTCTACCATGTATCAAACACCTAAAGCTAATTGTCAGTATGGCTGATCCTGTTCATTGGGAGACTGGGCTGTGGGTTCTGCAGCAGGTTCTAACCGGTAATGGCCAACTGCAACGGTTATGTATCACCTGTTTGGAGAACTCGCCTCTTTTTTACGCAGGACAGGACCTGTTGCAGGGATTAGTGAATGTCTTGACAAGCGGGTGGTCCCTCATAGAGCTGGACCTGAGGGGAGTTCCGTTTACCCTGACCGACAGCTTTGTCAAGAGTGTAGCCACACTGTGCCCCGTCCTGCGACGCCTCTTCATCAATAACCGTTCTCTGGTGTGTGGAGTCGCCTCGGAGACAATCAGGGATGTTCTGAAATGCTGTCCACTGCTGAACACCATTGGGCTTTTCCAAGCCAGTGTGTCTCACAATGTCCTCAAAGACCTCATGGAACCCCAGAGAACAGAGCTGAAGCTGCTGGAGCTACGCTGCGAGCGCTCGC
Source organism: Porochilus rendahli (assembly GCA_039654305.1). Taxonomy (NCBI): domain Eukaryota; kingdom Metazoa; phylum Chordata; class Actinopteri; order Siluriformes; family Plotosidae; genus Porochilus; species Porochilus rendahli. Next base: position 15,523,018 of record JBCNYG010000017.1, read on the forward strand.
TGAAGTACGTCACACCACTTTGTGACCAAATCTGGGCAGACATACAACTCAGGCACCCTAGACTGAGGGTGGACCTGGAGTTGGATCATACTCTCCCGGAGCTTCAGGTTCCTGGCGTGCTTCAGCCCAGCATCCCGGTGAGACAGCTCCGCCTCCACACGTGGACCCTCCTGGTGGACGAGGTACACGTCGTGGCACAGAGTTACAAGAGAACGTTAGAGGTGTTCGAACTACAAACCACCGCATCGCCAGAACTTAACACGGCATTGATCGCCTTGGCAACACAGTGCACAAAACTCCGTGAGGTTCACTGTTACTGTGTAGTTTCACAGAATGTGATAGAAGCATTCTGCTCACTGTGTCCTGATTTACAAAGATACACACTGAAAATACGCAAAGAGCTACACCCTTGGACCTACACTACTCTTAGATAACACACACAGTTAATAATTAATGCACTTGCTTGAACAGGTTATTGTTTCCATAGTAACAGTTCATTCACAGGGCATCTACAGTGCAATAGTCAACTGATAAAAACTGACTAAAGCGAGTGAGAGAACTTATTGGCAGACACTCTTATCAGTTATCATACTAACAGTTATCATTTACAGATTACTTAGTTATAATTTTTTATATAATTGTGCAACTGTGGGTTTGGGGCCTTGCTCAAGGGCCCAACATTGGTAGCTTGGTGGTACTGGGGATCGAATCTCCAACACTTGGATCAGTAACCCAGTACCTTAACCACTGAACCACCACAAAGGTTTTGTGTCTGAACTTTTGATGCCTTGATTAACACTAAACACACTCCTGGAGTGACAGGAGGGTTTTTTAATTTAAATCAGAAATTGTTCTTTTAATTGTTCACCCTCATGTCAGAGTATAAGAAAAGGCTTCATGCAGAACTCTTTAAAAATCTTGTATTAGAACCATTAATCCTCGGAGCTTGAGTAAGATGACTTTTTCTGAAAGAACTAAAGCATATAGAGATGGTGATGTAAAGATATGATCAGGTTAGAGATGTTTATGGAATGTATCTTTTGCACACACACATGCACAAAAAATATGATAGCACTTATGATTGTTTATTATTAAATAATAAAGTGTACAACAGAAGCATGGTTTATTATTTATTCACCCAGAAAAAAGGGCGTGCTAACTTCTGCACTTTTCATGAGCCATTCGATGCTGTATAAAGTTTTATTTAAAGTCTTTGGAGTGTGTGTGAGAAAGTGAGACTTTATTCATAGTAGGTGAAAGAGAAGTCGTAGAAGTGTGTGAGAGTGGGTTCCTGAACAGCAGCGTTGTGATTGACGTGTTTAATGAATTTCAGAGTTTCTTTGTCTCTGTACACCAACGCCAAAGAGTTTTCCACAGGATACACAGTCAGGAGCTGCAAACACACACACACACACACGATTACTACCAGTAAATTTTTTTCATCTAAACTAATCCAGAATAAAAGTTTAAGGGCAGAGGATGAAATCTTTCGTGAAATGTGTTTGAGTATAAAGAAGTTGTAAAGGTGTGAAATCGCTCCTTTCTGAGATGGAACGAATTCTTCAGTTGGAGGGGTCTGTGAGTAGCGTGTCTCTGAGGGTGTATGGATATGACAGAACCGTCAGAAAAGTGTAAAGTAACCAGAACTACTTTTAATTAATAAAGCACTGGATAAAAGTCTGTAGGAACAACTTTGGGAAGATTTTCTCTTCCATCTGTCTTGGTGTCCCTGTGGAACGACTGCAGGTTTAATAATAATAATAATAATAATAATATACGTGTTATTTCTTAATGAAGTTTAACAGCTGCCCTTAAATAATGCTGCGAACTTGGTGTAATTTCATCACCGACCTCTTCATCTTCATCATGGGCGATGTATGAGGTAAAGCCACCAAAGTCCGCCTTCCAGCCTGAAACAGAAAATAAATTTTCATCACACACAGGGGGGCCGAGGGAGACACTTAGGAGAAGAGAAAGAGACGTGTCAGGTGTAAGACAGGAATGAGACCTGTAGGTGCGAGGAGTGACACGGTTGCTGACAAGACAGGACTGAGAGCAGGACAGGTCTTACAAGTGGGTAAGACAAAAGTGAAACAGGTGTGCGTCAAGTGTGCAACAGATGTGAGGAGATGGGTGTATGCAAAGTGCGAGACAGGTGAGAAGCATGCGGAAATTGTGTGAGGAGTGAGATAGGTGTGAGGTATGAGAAAGGCATGTGAGGAGTGAGATAGATGTGAGGAGTGAGATTGGCGATGTGAGGTATGATGAGTAGGTGTGGGGCATGAGAAAGGTGGGATGTATGTGATGGGTGAGACAGGTGTGAGGTATGAGAGGTGTGTGAGGAGAGAGAGGTGTGAGGTATGAGACAGGTGCATAAGGAGTGAGACAGGTGTGAAGTATTAGACATGTATGTGAGGAGTGAGATCTGAGACAGGTGTGTGAAGAGTGAGATATGTGTGAGGTATGAGAGAGGTATGTGAGGAGTGAGATAGGTGTGGTATGAAACAAGTGTGAAAGGAGTGAGACAGGTGAGAGGTATGACAGGTGTGTGAGGAGTGAGATAGGTGTGAGGTATGAGACAGGTATGTGAAGAGTAAGATAGGTGTGGGGAATGAGACAGGTGTGTGAGGAGTGTGATAGGTGAGAGGTATGAGACAGGTATGTGAAGAGTGAGATAGGTGAGGTATGAGACAGGTGTGTGAGGTATGAGACAGGTATGTGAGAAGTGAGATAGGTGAGAGGTATGACACAGGTGTGTGAGGAGTGAGATAGGTGTGAGGTATGAGACAGGTGTGTGAGGAGTGAGGTAGATGTGAGGTATGAGACAGGTGTGTGAGGAGTGAGGTAGGTGTGAGGTATGAGACAGGTATGTGAGGAGTAAGATAGGTGTGGGGAATGAGACAGGTGTGTGCCTCTGAGGGATAAATGTAATGTCTCCCTGGTGTGTAAAACATGGTCCAACAGCTTACACTGTCCGAGCGCATGG
>JBCNYG010000017.1:15529496-15575814 GCA_039654305.1 Porochilus rendahli
AGAGTCGGCTGAGATGGGCGCCAGCCTCCCTGCGACCCTAATTAGAAATAAGCGGTTCAGAAAATGAATGAATGAATGAATGACAGTACTTAATGTCAGTAGTAATGTTATTAGTAATAGCAGCATATCACTTATAAGAGAGCACTGCTCAAACAAAAACATAATGAAGGCTGCTGCGATTTACATGCAAATAAAGAATCAAGTGTGACAGTCAACATTTCCAGGAGAACTGGGGCGGGTTCTGAGACACCTGGTAGATTGTAATTGTAAAACTGCACAAACTTTACCTGATACTATTCTATTTTTAGAGATCTAATATTGAATTAATTTCATTTATTTCTGTTTACTGTGCTTTATAGTATTTTTATGTAGAGATCTTTAATTAAATGTCTTTATTTATATGTAAACATAAGACATCTTTGTTCGTTCCACCAGTCATTTTGGATTTAGTGCAGAATACGTGAAACAAAACAACAACAACAATAGCCATTGGCTCTCTACAATACTATGATGTAATACAATGATGTAAACATTATCCTAATCCTTGGATGATGATTTAAATGATACAAACATAAACCTCAACAGCAGCTCACCTCTTATTGGGCGGTCCTTTCCTCTCCCACTGGATTTCAGCCAATTGTAAGGCCTCAGTCACCTGCTTATATTTCTCCTCCTGATGAAGAGAGACGTGGGAAAATCAAGGGAAAATCACAAAAGTCACATGGGAAAATCCTTTCTTCTACATAAGGAGCACATGATCAAGCAGCTTCTTTCTCCTGAAAAAAGTTTCTCTTTTACATCTGACTGTAACAGAGCACTGACACTGGAGACTCCTTCCATACATGTCACATAAATGTTCAATTTTTAAAAGTTGTTCTTTTGAATCTGCTTTCACTATTGACGGCGTAGTGTTTAGCACATCTGCCTCACAGCAAGAAAGCACTGGGCTCCCAATTCTTTGTGGCGTTTCCATGTACTCCTGTTCTGGTGTGGGTTTCCTCCGGGTACTCCGGTTTCCTTCCACAGTCCAAAGACTTGCAGATTAGGCCAAGTGTTTGCTCAAAATTGCCTCAGGTATGAGTGTAAGCGTGAACGGTTGTGTGTGTTAGCCTTGCAATGGTCTGGCGAGCTGTGCAGAGAGCATGTTAATATACACTTGCGGTCAGAGCTGTCTCTAATAGAAAACAAATTAACAACAGAAATTAATTTCACAGAGAACTTCAGTGGTGAGTTGGCAAGATCTTTCTTTCTCTGTCATATATTTTTAGGAAATATGACACGGGAACAGTGCGATCGGACTGGTTCGTTCTCTTGGTATAACAGACATTATTATTCATTCAAAATATTTTCTTGTTTCTGATTGGTAGAAGGCCTCCAAAAATTCTTGGGGTCCTATGAGCTGAATTATCCATCACTGACATCAGAGAAGTTGAAAATATTTTTGAATTAAAAAAATTATAGAATTCGGCTTTCGTATGATCTGGAGAATTATTCACATCTTCTAGGGTGTAATTCTTCAATCTGGATAATTCTACACATCATACTTTCCCTCATTCAGTAACTGCTTATTATTATTTACAAAAGAAATGTTCTTGTTTATGATTGGTGGAAAGCCATGAAATAATCCTAGGTATTGCATCATTGCCATGGGATAACTGAATTATTATAATTTTCCCATTGGATAAGAATTGGAAATGATTATTGCACAAGTGGCATGCGCGATATAGCAACGCGACTGTCAACTTTCAAAATATTTTAAATGAATAATAAAAAATAGAATTTGGCTTTCATATGATATGGAGAATTATTCAGTCTGTGAGGGCGTTATGCACCACGGCCAAAGGAACCCACGATGTCGTACTTCACCTCATTTAATAATTGTTTGTTTATAGTTACCTGGAGGAAGTTCGGCAAGTGGATTTCTGACGTGTGCTCAAACTCCTGCTGCACCTGAGCCTGATATAGAGGATCCATGTACGTCTCATTCACCCATTCAAATAACACAGACTCCTGAACACACACACACACACACCATCATGAGCGTTTTGAACATAAACTTAAAAAAGCCATAGTGTTTTGGTTTTTTTTTCCTTTCTAAAACCAAAAACATGAAGAAGTATAAATAAAATATTATTGAATCTTTTAAAGAAATTTTTTAATTGACCTTCCTCTTAAATCACTGTTTTTATTTTTACTTCTTGGCTTTCCAGCAGCTCGATAGTGCATAAAAACATCATGACAGTCAATGCTAATGCTAACTCTCACTAAATGCTAAATGATTTAAGTCGAATCAAAAAAGGTCTGATGGCAGAGCCTTAAAGATCTCCTTTCCACATTTTGACAAATCGTACCTAATGCACCGTTAAACTAAAACTAAAGTATTCTTTAAAAATAAATTAGTGAAATATAAGCAATATAAATCAATTGTCTGATATATTTAAAAATCTAAACTGAATTTTCACAAGTATAGACATTTAAAAAGAAAAACTCAAACTTTTTAATCACTATAAGAACAGTGTTATCGCTGAACCTAGAACCTGACTCACATCTGTGAGGATGTGTGTGTGACGAGGCTTGGCTGGTTCCACATAGCGCAGCGGTCTCGGCAGGGACGGGCCGTGAAACCAACCACTCAGAGACAAGCGACACTTTTCATCAGTAAGAACCTCAGACACCTGAGAGAGTGAGAGGGAAATGGAGTGTGTGAGAGTGTGAAATTGAGCATGAGAGAGTGTGTGTGTGTGTGAGAGAGAGAGTGTGTGATAGAGTGGGAGTGTGAAAGAGAGAGCACATGAGAGTGTGTATTTGTGTGAGAGAAAGAGAGTGAGAGTATGAAAGTGAGTGTGTGAGTGAGTGAGTGAGTGAGAGAGAGAAAGACAGATTTTTATTATATTATTGAATTATAAGTTTTTAAAACTAGGAGTCCATTTATGAAAGTGAATCAAAGCAAAATGTATTCTTTTAATTCATTTGCTGTTTGGTTCACACCACTGAACAAAGCGAATGTTAAAAGTCAGGGGCAGGATAGGATCCCTTGGAATCTTTATAAAACTTTTATTAATTGGTCAGAAAGAAAAAAACACAAACAAAACCACAAAAAAAAAAACCTGCAGACAAAACAAAAAGCATGTCTGATTCAGCTCCAGCAGCGAGTCGATTCAGAGTCAAATCATTTTCTCTTTCGGACCCGAGTGTGAATGCTGAATTCTCACCTGACTAAAGAACCAACAAGAACATGAAACTCACTAAAGCACAGTATATCAAGTATTGCCTTCCCAATTACACGACCACCACCAACCAGGGAGGGGCGTAAGCATGGACATGCCCCCTCCGTGACATGCGATGCTGCCACCAGCCTCTTTTCGAACTGCTGCGCATCCATATTTGGGTTCAAATGAGTTCCCAGACGCCCATAATTGGCTGGTGAGAGACAGGAAAGTTAGCATATGCCATCCCTCCCTCCCGCCAATTAGCTCCCATGGACCCCCGGTCGCAGATGATGTATGTGGCATCAACCCGGATTCAAACTTGCGATCTCCGGGTTGAAAGTCACGCGTGTGGAAAACATTTTCACGCAACTCCCTGATGGCTTTTCTTTCCATTTATCACAGCTGCAAATCAATGTGGTTAAAGAAGTCTATATATACATGTTACACAGTCAAATAACACTGAATGGTGTGTGTTTGTGTGCGTGTGTGTGTAAAATGACCTGATGGAAGGAAACAGGAGAGACCTCAAAAAACAACAAAGTGTTCCAGCAGGGCAGCAGAGACTTGACTATGCTCACTGGTTCATTATGTTCTATAACACACACACATATTATATGGTAAAGAAAAATCAAGGACAAGCACACATGTGACCACATACACACACCCACACACACACACACCATCTGTATTGTACAAATCTAACGTCCCTCCGTCGCTCAGATCCCACGGAGGCACCAAGTATAAGATGAAGGCAACTCTCCGACCTTCGAGTTCATCATCGTGACACAACAAGACGTCTGTGAAAAAGGAAAGATGAACAACATGAAGCGGTTACTCTCCTCTTCACCCCAGACACACACACAAAAACCCTGCACCTTAAAATGTCATTACCCGTATGCTCATATTTAGCACAGGAAATATCGACGGTCGTTTCCAAGTTCACCCCTAACACATCAGACAGCCAAGAGCGAAACTGGAGGAAAAGAAGTGATCTAACACACACACGCACACACAGAGTTCACAGTGATTGCAATAAAACACCTCATAACCCTGATGAAACCCGACAGCTCCTACCTTATTTCTGAAATGTGATGCTCTTTCCTCTTCTTCAGATCATCTGACTATAAACAACACAATTCCACATTTCTTACTGAATTAATAATAATATTAACTCCCAGACGTTTTTAAAACCCGTAAGAGCCATCACGGTACCTGCTGGAATTTGTACAAGTCGTTGGATTTGCTGTGGAAGTTGAGTTGCAGGAGTTCGTCTCTCAGATTCTCCACGAAACTCTCATTCTGTACAAAATTCCCGATTTTACAGTGAAGAAACGGCTCAGAGTCCAACTGCACACCGCCTGCACACATCAAACACAGCTCTCACTCCAGTGCACATTTACAGAACACAACCCCTCACAGCTACAGGACAGAACACCACCAGAACTCAGGCAAGGAATCAATGGCACCTATTAGGACGCCAGCTAACTGAGACTGTGCGTAGCTTTCTTTTATACATTTCCCCAATTTTTCTTTTGAATTATCTTTCATTATTTTCTATTTCTGCACTAAAGAGTCTCACATTGCTCACATGTTCTCACAAAATCTGGTTGTCTGTGCCAGGAGGTTACAGCCTGAATATTGACGGGGTTTTCAATCTAATAATGATCCTACACTTTCATCTGAGTCAACATAAATTGTGGAACCAAAATTAATATTTCCGTGATTCGTTTAATCAGCTCAGTCTGTGGATTAACCCCTGTTGAACTGATTGCGTAAAATGATTAAACCAACATCTCCATGAACAAACCTGGGAGAATGAAGAAGTAAGAAGTACAGCATGTTAGTCTATTGTTGTCTTCAATAGAATTTAAAACTTGACAAGCACTCACAAAGTGCAAGATACCTCCACCATGCACAAATTGATTATTGTAACCTGGAATTGCTATAATCAAATGTCTCCCCCTAGTGGGCATCGGCATAAGCCCCCCAACCCCCCATCGCCATCATATTGAGCATTTTTCAAAGTTAAGGAGGCTTTCTTGGTAGGAAATGTAATGTAAGATGCCTTTTAACATTCAGAGAACACGTTATAGAAGCAACACGCAAGTGTGAGAAGTGTGATCCAATTTGTACGTGTGTATAGAACTGTGGGTGTTTTAAGGACGCATGAATTGTTTACAATTCTCTGAAGGAAGGACTTGGTTCTTGGTAGGTTTTATGGTCTGTGTTGGCTCAGGGGACAAGGCTCTGGGTTACTGATCAGAAGGTGATCGGTTCAAGACCCGGTACCACCAAGCTGCCACTGTTGGGCCCCTGAGCAAGGCCCCTAAGTGCTCAGTGGTATGAAGTGCTTGTCTAGACTCCAAGTATCACTCAGTGCATTCTGTTATTCATCTATAAATAAAGAGTTTTCTGTTACTCTTTCGCTTCCTGTCAGTGTTTGAAACACACGTGTAGATGGGACTCGGTGTGTGTGTGTGTGTGTTTGGGTCAGACAGTTGCACGTGCGCTGCACACGAACCGTGACAGAAGCTCGTCTTCTCCTTCCAAGCTTGTTTCATCCCGTTCCGGATCACATCATCCTCCAGCTCCGAGGTGATCACGGCGGCTTCGCCCTCTTTGTTCTTTTTAGCGCTTTTCCCTTTGCTCTTCTCACCCGAGCGCCGTTTGGTCGACATGGCAGCCGCTGAGTTAAAGGGCGAGACCGTCGCACGAATGTGACGTCATCAAAACAACTGCTCAGCCTTGTGCTTGTTTCTTTCTCACAGGGAGAGTGGGGAGAAGGGTGGATGCTATTTTTACAAAAAAAGTCCAATATTTTCAGGAAAAACCCGCTTAAAAAAAGAAATTTAAACAAGTGACCAGTGAAATTAAACTGGATAACTGAACATGTTTGTGTTTTTGTGAGTCTGGGGCTCAGTTTCCTCAGATTCTTTTTCACTCAAGCTTTTCTTTTTCACCTGTTTTGTGTTTGCTGAGAGGCTTTTCTGCTCAACACACTTGCACACACTGATTCTATGACTTCTAGGCGTTTTCCAGCGTTAACCCAAACCAGTCCTTTTCATCTGACATTCTGCAAGAACTGACACTTGCCGTATGTTTTCTAAATGTTTTTTGCACCATTCAACCTGAGACTGGAGGCCAGGACCTGTCTCAGCAGACACTGGGTGAAACCCCGGGCAGCTCGTCAGACCATCACAGGGCCAACACACTCACACTCTAGTAGGGGCAATTTGGAACAGCCGGTTAGCTTAATGTGCATGTCTTTGGACCATGGGAGGAAAACGGAGTACCTGTAGTATACCTATACAAGCACGGGGAGATAATTAACTGAGTCCAGGAATCAAACCCGGGGCCTTCTTGCTGTGAGGCGGATGTGATAACCACTACGCCACCATGCTGCAAAGAGATAAATAATCAACAGATGCAAAAACAGCACACTCCAGGATTTAAAACCTTATTTTTTCTTCAGTTGTAATGTTTGTTGAAACGTAAGCTCTTGACCTGTGTATGCAAGACTTTACACACCGCATATAAGCTACTGACAAACACATGGTTGACTGAATGGAAACCTGCATGTGACAATTAATGTTAACTTAAAGCCCTTTATTACTACAGGCAACTTCATTGGTCTTATTTATTTATTTAATATTAAGAAAGAAAAAAAACCCAATGCACTGTTTATGAACAGATGTATTAAGATGCCTCAAATTAAAAAAAAAAACAACTATAAGGTAATTACTACAACAAGAACACAGCTTTATTTATAAAGAACATATAGAACAAGAATCATTTCGACATTGCAACCTTTCTTGGCTCCACTCCACTGCTGATAAGTGCATGCTGAGGAGTCCCCAGGTAAGACACCGCCCACTGCACCAGGTGCTCTGGGACCCTGGGACAGACAGACACACACGCACACAGACACACACACACACCTCAGTCTGGAATCCTTTTTTCCACAAAACCATTTTACACAGCAGACAGAACTTTAATTATAAATGTAACAAATAACTCATTTCATAATTTTTTTTTAAATGTATTTTTTAAACTTAAAATATAGGATACACGTATAAAATATAAGGGTGAGTGTGTAATTCTGTAAAGATTTCTTTATATCCCCTTATTATTAATATTTTGATGTACATAATTCAGATGAGCGTACTTGCACCGGCTGAGAGCCAAGGCGATGTTTGGACAAGGTTCATATGTGTATGAGAACCTGCTGCCGTCTAAATGGACCTGAGAGAAAAACAAACTTTTATTGTCAACACAAGGGACTGAATGATTTAGTGTTTGACCGTACCGTGTGTGAGTGTATGTCCACACCTACCCGTCTCTTTTTGGTTGGTGGGGTGTGTGACACATGGCGTGGCATGGCTTGTGGAGCGTCCGTTGGGGATTGTTCTTCCACACATATGACTGCAGCGTATGTGCCCGAAGTTAAGGGACTTGGTGTTTGTGGCTCCTGATGCAGGTCTGGGGTTATTGGGTCACTTGCGTGGGCAGGGCTAAGGGGAGATGGGTGTGGTCTCTGAAAAGGTGGAACAGTGACCCCGGACTCCTCCGCCAAGCTACTGTTGGTGAAGAGTGAGCGGCTGCCTGGCTGCGAAAGTGCCTTCACTCTACCTATTAGTAACGAGAACGACAAGACTGTTTACTGTTCTGCTAAAAAAAAAAATCCATTAACTGCTTATTTATTTTTTAGTGTGAGACTATCAGGAGGCATCAATATGACAAATCCTTTTGAACTTCAATCAGGTTTTAATTACAAACTCAATCAAGAATTAATTATTTTGTTATTAAAAAGTTGTATTTATTTAAAGTAATAAATATTTATATAGTTTAAAAACATTATATTAAAAGGTTCAAATATAATTAAAAAAGGTAATTTGACATGTATTATTAAAATGTGTTTTTGACACATTAAATGAAAATAGTGAGAGAGAAAAATAATATTTAATTTTAAAAAATATGCACACAAAAATGACATGAAAAAATTATATGAGATAAAATTTATATAATTTTTTGGTCAAATAAAAACTGTGGGGAAAGTAGCACTGTAATCTTTACTTTTTAAAGAATGGCTAATCATTGTATTTAAAAAATAATATATTTAAGTATAATTATAGTAATAATAATAATAATAATAATTGTAATAATAACAATAATAATAATATGCAATGCAAAGGTTTAATATAACAAATAGAATTATTCTACAATTATAATTTTATAGTTATCACATTTCAATCATGTATTATTTTTGCAAACCTCAAACAATAATTTGTATATATACCCTGATTAAAATAATTAAACAAAACATCAACCCTGACTTACAGGAACATACGACAGAGGATCAGGGTGACACTGAGGGGGGAAAAGTGAAATGTTGGGAAAAAAAGTGGTAATATTACGAGATGAATATCTTTATGAGGGGGAATCAGAAGAGTAGCTTGCTTCCTGTTTGAAAATAAGAAATGTGGAGCATCTTATAAAATTATACTTCATACAGGATTCACAATTTTAAAAATCCTTTTTGGACATTTGCCCCATGTTGCCATAAGTACCAGGAGATACAGTGTGTGTCTGTTTACTTCACTTTTTCCTCCTGTTGAATTTTTATTTTATTCTCATAATGCGAAATGTTTCATTACTGTGGCCCTAATACTCGGTGATATGAATGGTATGTCAGTAGAATTTTTTACTTAACTCTGAAACACTGTCTTGTGTCTTTGTACTGATTTATTAAAAAATAAATTACTGTCTGATGATGATCGAGTATTTAGAAGGCCAGTAGTAAGATGGAACTCATCCCAGAGGTCCTCATGTTCCCCGCGCTCTCGTCCTCCCTTTGCTTCTTCTCCTCCTACAAAAGAGACCTCTGAGAAACCAGAAGAATAGGTGTGTGTGTGAGTGTGTGTTAGTGGTGGGGGCAGTTTACAATAACATCGCAATAAGTTCCCTGGAGTAGTATCTACTCTCCTCTGCATTTCCAGATCACTGCTCACGCTTCCCTACCCGCTCTGGTGTTGTTCAGGGTGACATGCTGCCGGTCTTCAAGCCTATTGGAAGCTGCAGCAGGCGAGTCTCCGCCAAGATCCGGTGTTGCGATTGGCTTCTCCATCGATTCAGCTACCTGAGGAGGCGCAAGGCTGCTTGGAGTTTCACACAAACTCGACACACCTGCGCACAGGATAATTTAAGGCGGAAACAAAAACACAGGCATGAAGAAGCTAGCGCACTCGTCTGGTGGAATTCCCGAAGGTCCGTAATGATAAGGAGCAATTAATTAGACGGGAGACAATACAGTACCGGGATCAGCTGTCAACATCTTCCTCTGCTCCTCTGGGATGAGGAGATGAGACACAGGAGTGCTGAAACACTCCTCATCCTGGAAAAACACATACACACACACACACACACACACACACACACACACACACACACACACACACACACTTGTTTGGTGCTGTACTGACAGCTGGTACCACCTGGTTGCTATGGATACCAAATTACCCTGCAGTGAAGTCTCTCTCGGTGCCAGTTTGTGGGTGTGGCCATCCCCAATTGACCCATGGTGGGTACAGAGATTTTCTTGATTGCATCATTCAGGAGGTTCATAATGATGTCATTGTGCCACTCCCCCATCAGACAGGAAAGTGGAAGTCCTGTATAAAATATTTTCAACAACAAAGAGCATTTTTAAACATAATATTTGTGAATATGATTAAAACTTGGTGAATATAGGAATGTGTGTGTGTTTGGTTAAGTTGTGTGTGTGAGTGAGACACGAGCCTGACTGTAAATCTTGAGACTGTGAGTCTGAACTCTCCTTCATCAGGGATCTAAAGTGAAAATTAAAATATGTAACTTCAGGATCAAGAAACGCAACAACACTCACACACACACACACACACACACACACACACACACACACACACGTACCGCCATGTGTTCAGGATTTGTTGCCTGACGGAAAGCAGCATTGTGCTGAAAGTGAAAGAGACAGAAAACTTTTGGCTTTTTGAATAAAATCATTATTTGAAATATAATGAATGTGGATAGTGCAATATGGTACCAGCTCGGGGGGCGGTGATGACGATTGACTTGACTCACAGTAACGATCTGATTGACACAGAGATAAAACTGACAGTTTGCCTGAAATGAAGGAAAGAAAAAGAAAAGAAAACCAGATCAGTGACATGGTGCTCATCTGGCACCGGAAGAGGACAGAGGGATGCATGGAGCGGATCACTACTGTATAATGGCCCAACTACCTCTATCAGACGAAGGAAACAGAATTTTAATTGGTCAAGAATAAGAGAGAAAAAGCATTTAGAAAAGTGTAGACGGATACCTGATGGACAGACAGACAAACAGACACCATATCGCCAGGGTATAAGCTTATACCTTAATCGGAATAAAGCATTATGTTCTTCAGAGAGTGGACCGATCTGATTATGCCATTCCCATGTAGTATACACTAATGCGGTTTAACCACCTGAAGTCATCCAGCATACAGTGAAGACATTCCAGCCATGTGACACCGAGGCGTTACGTGTGACAATAAAAGATAATATTTTCAACCTAACAGTAACCATCTTATTGTGATTAATTTACTTATTCTGGGGTAAACTGTGTGGAATTTTGCACATGGTTGTGTGTAGCACAATTTAAAGGTGGGAATTGTGTGTTTTTCTGCTGTACCAGCTCCGGGTCCATGTGGAATTTCAGTTGGAATTTTTGCACCGACACTGTCGTGTTGTCCAGACCTGAAAACGTGTCTCTCTCTTCAAGCCTGTAACACACACACACACACACAAACAAAGGTTGCAATTCAGGTTTAAATTGAACTCTTAGTTGAGGACGAACTGCTCTTGAACTTTGGAAAAACGGTCATTATTAACATTAAGAGTACTTTACAATAATATTTGAAAGAGGGCAGAATGGTGATGTTATGATTAAAACGTCTGCCTCACAGCAAGAAGGTCCTGGGTTTGAGTCCCAGGCTCAGTGAGGGCTTTTCTATGTGGAGCTTGCATGTTTTCCCTGTGCTTGTACGGGTTTCCTACAGGTAATCTGGTTTCTTCCCAATGACATGCACATTAGGCTTACTGCTGTTGCAAACTGCCCCTAGATGCGAGTGTGAATGGTTGCTGTGATGGACTGGCGAACTGTTCAGGGTGTATCCTGCCTTTGCACAAAATTGGCTGAGATAAGTTCCAGCCTCCTCATGATTCAAGTAGGATTAAGTTGTTCTGCACATGAATGAATTCATTAATGTTTTTTAATCAGTCTGTAAAAACGCTGCAAAGTTACATTAGTTATAACAATTACATTATAGTAATATATTTTTTTGGTCAAAAAATCCTCCTAGAGTGAATTCACTAGCTATACCATCTTCATCATGGCAAGTTTACATTTTGCAATAATTACGTTTTAAACACATTTCAAGTGTTTTGTATCGACAGGTTCAAGCCAATTTAACACAATAAGCTGCTGCTACTGATGAAAAATTAGATAAGGGCTCAGGTGTTTAGTTGCTGGTGTCATAACACACAGGTAATAAGTTGTGTGCTGTACTCACTCCTGCATGAGCTCCCAGGCGGCGGCACTGAGCACCGCGGGGATGAACATGGTCCCATCGGACAGGAACAACATGCAGGCGTCGCTCTCATTTGTACGCTGAGAGTCAGTCAAGTCACTCACCTAAAGAAACACATTTATTTGACATAGTACACACACCCCGAATTTTATACATGAGTTATTTATCAGGGCATGGCTCAAACGGTTGCGAGGGGGTGTTGGCGGGTGGTATGGGAGTTGGGGTGTCCAGCCACCATTTTAAATAATCTGAAAAAAAATGGATTCCCACACAAACACAATTAGGTCAGAAATTGGGCGGCAAGGTGACGTAGTGGTTTGCATGTTCGCCTCACAGCATGAAGGTCTGAGTCCCAGTCCAAAGTCATTCACATTAGGCTAATTGGCTGTTCCATACCGCCCATAGGCATATGTGTGAATGCAATGGTTTGGCGAGCTGTTCAGGGTCTTCACCCAGTGCTGGCCGAGATGGGCACCAGCCTCCCTGCTCGCCTGGTAGGATTAAGCGGTGCTGCAAATGAGAGACTAAGTGAGAACTAGGCCAGAAATTAATGCAATTTCCAGACTGCATTTCACTTTCTGAAAGGGTTGTAGTGGTGTTGCACTGAACTGAAGTCACCCTCCAATCACAGCCCTTGATTAAACTGAAGGGCGTGGCTTCAACAGTAGAAGAGGAGAATGAGGTAGATTCTGAGAACAGAGCAGAACGAATTCTTCACCAAGGAGACTCTCTGTTCTGTACACAGACAGCTCCATGCCAGAACACTGATTAAAGTTTATATTTAAAAAGAGCATGGGGTGTCCGACTCTCACCCCGACCACGTGAGCCCTGACACTGCGCTCTCGCTGCTCTGCGCCGTAGTTTTGAATCAACCGCTCGATCCATGGCTCCGGGAGGCGTTCGGTTCTGTAGCGCCGCATTACAGTCTAAAAGAGCTTTAAAAGTTCCTTCCCGAAGTTCATTCACATCGCAATTACATGTTAGACTCTCTTCGCTTCATTTCTGTGCTCAATTCGCGGGTTTAAAACTCACACGAGACGTCACTTCTCACTCAAAACAATCTGCGGCCTCATTGAACAGCGCGCGCTTATTTTTACTCCGTGTGGAAACAAGACTGAAGATTTTAGGTTCCGGGCAGATTGTAAAAGACTCAGCGCGACTTTGCTGCCCTCTTCAGAAGCATTTACAGCTATGGAATTTGGCAGACACCCTTATCCAGACTGACTTAAATTTATAATTTTTTACCCAACAGTGGCGCCGAGACTTGAACCTGACCTTCGGATCAGTATTTGAGAGCCTTAAACACTGTGCCACCACTGCCCTGATTAACATTATATCTGCTGGAGAACAAGAGTGTGCTGTGATTGTGGACTCAGGACTCTTCTACTCCAAAGTAAAGGGCTTTCAGAACTTAGTGCAGTGCCACCTAATAATTAGACACCAATATATTAGTCGATGTGGTAAATGAAACTGAGAGAAAACTAAAAATCTGGAAATAAAGAAGAAAAAACGAACAAACAAAATGCGTACACAAAGTAAACTAGTGACTACTAAATAATTATATACACTTAAACTGCCCTGCAGATAGACAAAACAGAAATAAATAATTTATCCTCACATCAGAATAAATGGCAGATCATCTTTACAGATAGAAAAAAAAACTCCTGAAGAAACCCATAATTATACAGAATGTTAAAAGGGGAAACATGAAAGGAATAAAGAAAGAAAAAGGGAAAAAAGCATGGGATAAACAAAAAAAAAAGAAAAAAAACACAAAGGGAAAAAAGAAAGTAAAATAGAAAAAAATGTAAGAAAGGAAAAAGACAGAAAAGAGGGGAAAAAAGTGGGAAAAGAGCAATAAAGGAAAAAAGAAAAAAAAACAGAAAAGTGTAAAAACTAAAATTAGAACAGGAAAAAAAGAACAAAAGACATAAGGAAAAGAAATAAAAAAATAGAAAGAAAAATACAATAGCAGAACTTTGAATAAAATAGTTTATTGTCAATTACTAAGACTACTACAACAACATTACAAACTGTGACTGTTAAAAAACAACCAGGAACTAAGTGAAATCTCAAGAGTTTTAACCTCAACTTTAACAAACATTCAAAGCTCAGTGATATTGAACATTACCACGCAATTAGAATATTTTAATAATAATCCAGTTCCCTCTAAAAGCAAATGATTTACAAGATTTAAAATTTAAAAAAAAAGTAGTGAGTTTCATGTGATCTCCATTAACAGTTTCTCTTCCCCCAAAAAACGTTTCCTGTGTTCATAATTACAGAACATATCACAATGATGTCAACGTTATCAGAGGGTCTCCCAAAGATCCCCCCAGTTCGTGTAACGCCTCAGTGAGCCCATGCTTCAGCACTGAGTAATCCGGCTTCTCCGTGTAGTGAAGGACCATCACCTGAGACAGGTATCTCTGTAATGCACCTGCGCACAAACACAAACACTTAAAAAAAAAAAAAACACTATACATTAATAAATACTGATTCTTAATATAAAAAACTCACTTGAAACTTTCTTCTTTTTAAAACAGTAGCTAAGTAATCCAGGAATATCAGCCATATACCTGTATATACACACACACACACACACACACACACACACAATACTGAACATTACTCTGTATTACATGCTCATGACTGCTTTCCATGAACACTGACCAAAAATAATCACCATGTAAGTATAATAATTGTACAAAAGGTTATTTTTCTTGATTTGTATACAAAACTTGTGTCCATCTCAGCCAGTGATCACTTGCTCAGTCATGCAGTTTCCAACCACAACACAAGTACTGCAGACAAGACGCTTTTCAAACAGCATGAGCAGTACACTTCGACACTCCTTAAACTGAAAAGGCCACCCCAAAATGTCAGAATTCATCAAAAGTCACCATGCCACAGATGTCGAAAGCCATGCAGGAATGTGCCATTGGCATGCTGGGTGCAGCGATGTCCACTAGAGAGGCTGCTGTGCAGCTGAATGTTTATTCTTGGACAATCAGTCACTCGAGAGTTCGTTTCACTGCAAATTGAACTCAACCCGGCGTCCACATGTGACCACCCCAGAACAAGATCAACATATCCACAAGTGACAACCTGGTCAACTCAATGTGAAGATGATGTGTCACTCTACGGGACGCAAATGGTGAACATACAACATATTGATTGGTGAATTTATTTAACTTGACCCCCACCGTGTTCACCTGAAAGTCACTGAGTTCTAGATGCCACTATTGAGTTCAAATGGACTGTTATCTGCAGAATATTGAACAACAAAATGATTTAATATACTGTGCAACTCTTGATGCTAATAAAAGTTTTGAAGTTTTACATGAGGCATTTGTATTTTTGGTCAGTGTACAGAGTGCAAAAGTTTGTTCCCCCATGATTTCTGGGTTAAAAACATTTGTTTTTTGTTTTTTTATTTTTATTTGATCAGCTTTATTGGCTACATATACACACACTACAGAAAGAAAAAAACACACCAATATATAAATCAATAAATCCGTGTCCAAAGGGGTATGCGCGAAGGCTGAGAAATGTACCGCCCTTACATTAAAACATCAGGAAATATTAATGAGGATGGGTTTCCCTCCTGGTTTCTTCCTCGTGTCAACTCAGGGAGTTTTTTGTTGCCATTGTCGCCGCGGGCTTGCTCATTAGGGAAGTATAGGGGGTTGTAGAAAAATTTTTAGATTCCTCCCCAACTTAATTTTACTATGTAAAGCTGCTTTGTGACAACGTCAATTTTAAAAATGGCTATTCAAATAAAACTGAATTGAATTAAGAACTTTAAGTGTGTCACATACAGAAAAAGTCAAGATCATTGGCACAGACAGTCCCGGGAGATACATCTGAAAGAGTTTTAAATTGAAAAACGAGTCTGGGGGGCTTCATTATAGATGAAGTTCCAGAGTTTGACAATTCTGTGGAAAAAAGATTGTTGAACAGTTGTAGTTTTACACTAGTTTTACAATAAGCATGCTTGAAAACAAGAGACGGATTCAGAGAGCGGGAGCGGCTCTATAGTCCGTCTGAAACAGTTTTGGTTTATCACAGAAAGAACCTTTGATTCATTTTCCAAGCCGCTTAATCCTAATTACGGTCGCGGAGAGGCTGGCGCCCATCTCAGTCGACTCAGGGAGAAAGTGTGGTACAACCTGGCCAGATCGCCAGGCCTTTGCAGAACCAACACTCACACTCACAGCTAGGGGTGAACTGGAACAGCCATTTACCCTACTGTGCATGTTTTTGAAGTTTTTGCTGTATGAGGATCTATTCTACAAACATCAGCGTCTATAAAATGACTTGAGAACAAACACACTAAGTTGAAAATTAGGAAGAAACTCAATGTAGCAAATACTCTGCATTTTCTAAAAAATAGCGTGTGTGTGAGTGGGGGGGTGTTACCTGTCCTTCTGAGCAGAAACAGACGAGCCTGTTTGATGAGTAACGGCAATCCAGGGCAGAGAGCCTGTCATCCAGAAGAGCAGACAAAAACCCAGAGACTGCAGATCACTGCGCCGAGACGGACCTGAAGCACACACACACCAGAGGCCCATCAGGAAGGGACATGGTTCAGTGAGATATGGTGTGTGTGTTCTTGTGGATATGCGATGGGTGTAGAAAAGAATCACCCAGCCTTTGAAATATTGAAATTTTGTAGCTTTGGAGCCTAAAACTATTTTCTTCTGTATTTACTCAGCTGGTGTACTCGTTAGTACGTCTGCCTCACAGCAAGAAGGTACTGGATTCCAGTCTCAGGCTCAGGTGTTTCAGTGTGGAGTTTTCATGTTCTCCCTGTGTTTGTGTGGGTTTCCTCCAGGTATTCTGGTTTCCTCCCACATTAAAAAGACATGCACAGTAGGCTAATTTGCTGTTCCCAATTGCCCCGAAGTATAAGTGACAGTTTGAAAGGTTGTGTGTGTGTTGTCCTGTGATGGTCTGGCAAGATGTACAGTGTGTGCCCCACCTTCGCCCAGTGTTGGATGAGATAGGCTCCAGCCTCCATGCGACTCTGATAGGATTTAGTAGTTTAGGAAGTGAGTGGGTGAACTTAGTGCAACTGATAACAACCAGGTGAAGTAATGGCAACAGTCCAAAAAAAATAAATAAATAAATAAAAACATCCAAAATGTGATTCTCCAGCACCAAACAAGTCAGATGGTTTGTGACAGTCCAAAAACATGCACAGTATGCTAACTGGCAGTTCCAAATCGCTCCTAGGTGTGAGTGTGGGATGGGTGTGTTGGCGATGCAATGTTCTGGTGAGTTGTCCAGGGTGTACCCCACCCATGTCCAGAGTCTACGGAGATGGGCGCCGGCCACCCTGTGATCCTAATTAGGCTTAAGCGGCTTAGAAAATGAATGAATGAAATTGTTCTTTGAGATTAATTAAGAAATGGATCTGGACTCTGTTGTCAGACTCCGAACACACACTTTCTTCATCTTTCCATGGTTGTTAGACAGGTTTACCAAGTACATCTGATAAACTGAGCAATCGCACAACAAGCGTCCACATAAAAGGGAAATACTTCTGTGAGAGCGCTCCGAGGGGAAAGAGGCTATTCACACTGGATGCGTTTTTAAAAAAAACGCTTCTTATTGGTTTATGGTGGGAATTGCTGCACCGAGTGTGTGTGTGCGCTCACTTTGGATGGGTTAGATCCAGAAGCAATAATTTCCCTTGTGGATTTAATACAGTATAAAATAAAATGTACATTTTTTCCCAAATTCTGTGCAGAATTGTAAAAGGTCACACCTCACCCTATCAGATAAAACAAACAAAAAAGTCAAGAATTAACAGAGAAGAAGCATTTTTTTGAAAGAACACCAGACAGACAGATGGATTGAGAGATGCCATACCATAAGCTCATCTGGGCGATGACTAGATCTAATGAGCTAAAAAGCTAAAATCACTGAAATAGTTAAAGAATATTTACTTTTGCTATACTATATAATTACTTTTGCTTTGATTACAGTTATGAGTCTGTGACGATACTTGTCTACATTTAAACAGAACAGTATGAATGTGTGTGTGTGTGTGTGTGTGTGAGTGTGAGTGTGAGAGCGAGATTGTTCATTACCAGCCCCTTTGTGGGAATCTACGCTGATGAAGTTGAGGTTTCCCTGATGGGGCGTCCGGCCGCCTTCCCGATATTCTACATGTTTCCCTCCAGGACAGAAACGAAACGCGTGACCAAACCCGGACAGAAAAACCTAAAGACACAAACACACATACACACACACACACAGTTTAACCATTTATTTATCTTTTAAAGCCTGTACAATGTTGGATATACATCATAAACTGAATGTTTTGAATATGCAAATATAAATATACACAAGGACTTTTCTCTTTCTTTCTCGTTCTTTTCACCTGCCACAGTGTTTATCCCACAGCACCACTAAGTATAATACTAATGCTAAGTAAAATAATATAATATCTTCAGGCACAATTGTTTCTATTGTAACAGCAATTTCATATGTGGATTAAAAATGTGTGCAATCATTGATTATGACTTTTTTAAACAATAAATCTTTATTGCTACATTAACTTAAGTTAATTATTTTCCTATATCAGCTCCCCTGACACCCCCCCCCCTTCCCCCCCAACAGATGCTTTAGAGTATAGTTTCCAGAGGAACAGCGAGACGGAGGCGAAGTTTACCTGCGACTGTCCCTGTGTGCTGATGTAGATGTTTCCTGCGTGGATGTCTGCATGAACATACTCATTATCATGAATGAACTCCAGAGCATCCAACTAAAATTGAACGCACACATACACAGCTTTACATTTAACAAATCTCTTATTAGGTATAATACTTTAGAAAGTCTAAGAATACAGTTGTAGGCACGACTCTGCAAGAAATGTAAACAAAAACAGAGGAAATTAAAGAAAATTGAAGAAAAGAGCAGCGTACTAATCTTAGCGCCAGCTGCAGGATAAATCTTTCACTGAGACTCCCTGAGTGTGTGTCCAGAACTGACTGCAGAGTGCAGCCCATATCAGGAAATATCAAAAACCTGTAGTGTGATAGAGACAAAGAGTTAACACACACAAACACACACACACACACACACGCACGCACACGCACACACCTGTATGTTTCATGAAGACCAAAACCAATACATGACGGAATGCCAAGGAAGTCCATATCATGTTTCTTCATCCACTTCTCCACTGAAGATGTAAACACACACACATGATTTTTTTTATGATATTTTACGTTTTGCATACTGTGTTTGTGTAAAAACCACTTAACTAAAATTTCCTGCAGGATTTACAAACATTTTGGAAATTCTGACTTCCTTCATAAGCATGTGCACAGACTGATCTCCTGTAAAGTACAAAGCTCAGTCCTGACAGCTCATTTACATGGAGTGACACCCATGAAACTCTGCACATGCAGTAACATGAACAGGCAGCCAAGGCGTGGCCAACACATTGTTTAGTGGCAAACCTGGGAGTGAGTGAAATAAAATAGCAGTACCTTAACAGAAACCTAGAGCATTGTTTTCCTGGGAGGAAACCTCACTCCTTACTAGGGCCGGGAAAAAAATCGATTCTCGTCTGAATCGCGATTCATATTTATTAGCATTCTGAATCTATTAAAATTTTCAAGACTCGATTTCCAACCTTACTTACAACGCACACTGTTTGTCCACACACGGCCTCCGTCATGAATTGTTCCAGTGAGTGCCGGGTACAGAACTAGCTTTTTGCCTAGCATTGGTCATGGATGAGGAAAAAGAAATACAGCCAGCGCCAACTTCGCTGAAGGCAAATGCTTGCACTTCGGATTTTATAGGACCTGGATATATTTCCAGGTAAGAAGGAGCTTGACATGACATGCGGTGTGCAAAATAAAAGTCAAGTATTTTGGGAACATTTCCAATCCCTGAGCGGAATCGAATTGAATCGTGAGCTGTTGTAAGAGTCACATCCCTACTCCTTATGTAAACACCCGTACTAATGATTTCTGAAATAATCCTTTGGTATCTGGTTAGTTAAATGTCAGGACGTGACATGACATTCACCTGCAGCAGGTTTGGCAGCTCGTTGAAGAAAGTTCTGTTCGTTAAACAACTGTCCATCTTTGGCACCCTGAACAGGGGGATACACAGATAGTAAACATACACAACACACACACAGTTGGGTACTAATATAGTCAGTGTATCACTTCTTACCAGTCTTATTATGTGGTTAGATGAGCTCCGTACACCAACCTGTTGAACTGAACACACAACAAGTACTTTTATTACACACACTTTTTACAGTTTTACATGTCACTCTTCACCCACACTGCATTAAAAATGCTGCTTGTGATTTTAAACATCCAATTCTAATACAATGATATTCTAACACAAAATACAATGTTATTCTAACCCCTTTTAAAAAAATGAAGCTCTTCAGCCCCACCTTTTTTCCTTGCAGGTCAAATCCACGTGGGATTAATTCACCATATTGTCAGCCCCTGATCCTTGTTCATGTTATTTTCTCTAAATGTTTACACATGGCACTTTTAACATGTGCTCAATGCGCAAAGTAAAATGGTTAGAGATGATCAGGCATACCCTCGTACATCAGCTCCACGTCCGTCTGATTCAACAATTTCCCAAGTCTCCATTTCTTTCCTGACTGATCACAAAACTCCAGTCCTTCCTGCACAGGCCCCAGAGCACATGCCCGCTTTGTCCGCTTAGTTTTACCTATAAACAGTCACACAAATATAAAGATACCACACCATGAGGGTGCATTTGTTTAATTTTTACAAATTTTTTATAAGTCTGACTGACAGCTGAGAAGAGAAATGTTTTTATTTTTATCGCTTTAATATTATTCTGTACACCTCTCAATACTTTTCTCAGCTCTTGTGGAACCGCTCACCACTGGGCGGGGTCTGAGGAGTAAGAGAGAGTACTTTCTTTTGCTCTTCTTCCTCTCTCACTTCTGTGGACTTTTTTCGCTTCTGAGGCGGTGTGACAGGACTCTGATCTGAAATCCGGGGAGAGGTGAGCGGTGTGAAATCAGACTGTTGAGATCTTTCTCCGTGGTTTGTTACAGGTTTAGGTGGTGTGGACTGACTGCAGGTTTTCCTGACACTGGATCTGCGTGTGGATCTGATCGGAGAGCGAATCAGTGCTGAAGAGGAGGATGAAGAATCATCAGAAGCACCTGTACAGTAAGGAGAAAATGAGCATCAGATTATCCTTTACTTACAGCTTTTAGAATTACATGTCCCACTTCATTTCCAAAACATGTTTTCTGAATACAGATGCTTGATTAGTTACACAAATTATGAACATTTTTATAAAAAAAAGAAAAGTTGTTACCAGGACTGAATAATACATCAAGTATTAACTGTTTTACCACAGTTGTCTGACTTGTCAGGATAAATCGCTTAGTGAAAATGGATGGATTTTGTACAAGCACCACTTTACCTTTATAACTGCTCACCTTTTACGGGAAATACACCTTAAACTCAGGCACTTGTTGCTGTGACAGCCGCCAAGAACTAGTATTTAGGATATTAATTCTGAAATATTCAACAGTTCCTACAACCTAGCAGCTTATAGCTCTTAGATGCACTGAGTAGGTGGGGATAAACACCCTTGTTTTGTATTTTTACCTGTCTTGGTGATGTCCTGAGACGGGAAAGGGGTTGCATTAATTAGCCTCATCTGTGTGCTGAAATTACACACCACATCAGGAACCTCTGACTCCTCAGTGGTCGTGAATTCAGAAGGATTCACTTGGCCGGGCAGCTTTTCCCCACAGGACGGACAAAACCTGAACCCAGGCTGCAGTTTTGATCCGCATTGTGGGCAGAATTGGAAAGGCATGATAGGGCTGAACGTCTGGAGCACTCGCCGAATTTCTCTAAACAAAACAGTCCCTGGTTACCTTAATAACAACAATTACATCATTAATTCTTATACGTCGTGATACTTAAAATACATTAATGACAGCAGAGCAAGCTGAGAAATAGCGTGTTTTATAAATAACTGTGGAAAACTATGATATAAAAGCTATTTCGTTTCAGAAGGAAGTTAACAATCAGCCATTTTGAAAGCGTATTTTCAGTTGCACGGAGTCACGTGACACACGACGGTGCGCAACGAGGGACAAATTAGGTTCGCTTTTGTTTCTAAAGTTTGGGGAAACTTTCTGGCGTCACGGTGTCGTTGTGGCTAACATCACACAGGAATAAAGTCCTGGGTTCGAGTGCTTTTGTATGGAATCCGCATGTTCTCCCTTTACTTGCATGGGTTTCCTCCCACAGTCCAAAAATATGCACATTAGGCTAACTGGCTTCTCCAAATGGGCCCCTAGGTGTGAAAGGTTCAGAGTGTGTTGCCCTGCAAAGGTCACGTGAGCCATTCAGGGTGTAGCCCACAAGTTGGCTAGTGACCGAAAGACTTTCACGATACTGAAATTAAAATAAATAAATAAATAAATGCATCTTTGCAATTCTATTTCTCTTTAACATTGTTCCTGAAGTACAGATGAAAAGGCCATCGCATCACAGCAATATATTCATTCATTTTCTGAAGCACTAATTAGGGTCGTGGGAAGGCTGGTGCTGGTGCCCATCCCAGTCGACTCTGGGCGAGGGCCACAGTAACAAGTATGAAGAGGATACAGCAAAACTAAAACGAGGGCTGACAGCAACAAGCAGATATCTCCACTTTTCATAGTTTTGAGAAAACGGATTTTAACATTTGAGTTTACATGTGAATTCAGTTTCTTCAGTTTCTTTATACACTGGTATATTTGGGCAGCAGTTGTAAATTTTTTATGATTTAAAATGCTTGTTGGAGATATACAGGTGTTGCTGTCCGGTTTCAATCATGGGTCTGGGAAAAAGACCAAGGAACTTTACTATGTACATTGTATATTTACATGTACATTGGTATATACAGTCAAAATCTGAGTCTAAAACATTTTTGATCTTGAGACTACTTTAGCCTACTACTAGATCCAAGCTAGGTCTTTTAGTGCAACAACTGTACATCTCCATAACACAGATTGAATACTAACAATGTTCCTATTAAATAAGGAAATGTTCTACACCTGTTGTACTGTACAAGTGTAATACAATTAATTTGTTCATAAATGAAATGAGAATTACTTACGGATTTCTTGTTTGTTGCATGCAATGACAACGCTTTATTTGGAGATACAGTCGTTACTGGATTTTAACTTATCTGAGCACATGGCGAGGTTGGAATTCATTGAGCAGGTAAAAGGTGATAGGGCAAAAAACACTAGGTCAAAAGGTCAATTTTGGTGTTTTGTCGAGATATCCACTTGTTACCATCAACCCTCAAAAAAGACAAATAGAAAATACAGGAGATTAGTTTAGTTCAGGATGGATACAGAGTATGCCAGAAGATGACAAAGTCATCAGGCATCTATTAATGTTTTTGAAAGTGACAGGACTGGGAAAAAAGAACCTGAGCGTCTTTCCTTCTTTACAGGTTAACAAACTAGACTTGCTATTCCCTTTTTTCCTGCCTGGCTTTCCACATTCCATCTAAAATATTTGTTTGGCCTAGGTTCATAGCTGCTTGCCACTATTTGTGACATCACCTTCTTTACCATTTCAGTAGTCTTTCTGCTTGGACCCTGGGAATCACTGCTGGCACCTCTAGTGTTTCTTACTGTGAAATCATAGTAATTTCTCTATCTTACCTTTTGCATCATTAAGTTCCCAACTGTACCTCACCTTGAGACTAAGGAACCTTTATTACAGCAAAGTTCTGGTGAATTCCCAGATTCCTTCTTGAAATCTTCTTGGTCCTGCTCCCACAAGCAAAATCTGTGAAGACAACTTTCCAGTGCTGGAGATATCAACTCTTTCAATAAACTGATATTAGGTGAGTTCTGTGTGTTCCAGAGAGTAGCTGAAGACTTAGTGTCTGTCTAAATTTGAGAACCCTGGCGTGGCGATAATGCACTAATACAGCCTGCAAATCACCATTAAAAAAAGAACTTCGTGCCATAATCTGCCAAGTCCATGCATGATGAAAAATGAGGTAGTATTTTTATTCTGACGATCGAGCTCTCCCCTCATATACTGAAAGTCACTCAAAAGTGGACAATTGCAGCTTCTTAGCAGCTAAAATCCCAAATCATATAAATATGACTTATTATTATTACTTATTATTCTTAAAATCACAAATTTGTGATTTAGCAGATTATGGCACTGAGACCTTCCTATTTCAGTATGGGTTCCAAGCTGGTGCTTGGACCCCTAAGTACCATAAGTTTTCCTATTGCTATATGACAGGTAATTGCTTGTTTTGCGTAATTGCTTGTGGTCACATCAAATTTTTAACTCTATCAGTCCTGCGAAAGTCTGTAAGCCAAAACAGAGACCAAACAGTGCCAATAACACACTAGCACAGTCACTTAAAAGAAACAACAACTAAAGTTTGAAAAAGAGAACTTCTCTTTGCTGTCGCATCAAGTCTGGTATAGTTTCTCATTATATATTTTTAATGTGAACAGGTAGATATTACATTTATTACACCCGACTGTTAAATAACTATTCAGATTATGTAGTCTGACCAACATGGTTGTGTTTATAGTTTAATAATTTTGTACTTGTTAACAGTTAATAAAGCTAACAAACACTTTTCCCACCAGACACATGTTCTTTTATCAAATACTTTGATGTAAAAACTGTTCTTCGTACATTATTGTCGTAAAGTTACATTTGCGGCATTTGGCAGACGTTCTTATCCAGAGCAAATTACTGTTACCATTTACATACAACAGAGCGTTAAGGGTCTTGCTCAAGGGCCAAACACTGCCATCTTGGTGGTACTAGGCCTTAAATCCCCATCTTTCTATCAGTAACCTAGAGCCCTAGCTGAGCCGCCAATGACCACTTGTCAAGGTCGACAGCCTGTCATTTGAAAACCATGTTTATGAATGTTTTTCTGTGATCACTGAGGCTCATGCACAGTAGGGTGTGAAATGAAACAAACATCAAAGAGCTCTATGGGAAAACTCAACCATGCTTCTAGCAAAGGATTCTGTCCGATGACTAACCCCTTCCTGAGTATACTTCAAAGACACACACATTTAGTGATATTTAATACAGCCTTTTTTCTCCAACCTCACAGTCAGGGCTCAGGTAGTCTTTATTTTGTTGATATTTAATGATTGGGGGAATAAATGTATTTATGAAACGTTTTTATGTATTTTATCAGGAGAGATGGTGAAACTCACCAACATGTAGTTCAAGGTTTTAGGAATATTCCTTCTAGTTTTATAGTACCCAGGTGTGAGTTTAGAAAATGATAAGTTCCTAGGGTTTTCTTTTTTTTTTTTTAACAATTATAACTTTTATGCACAAAATAACAAATTAACTTAAAACTAATGAACATAAAATGTTTTCAAAACATCAGGTGTCATTCATCTCAAGTGTTAAAAGCAGAGCTTTTTTCATTTATAAAATAAAAAAATCCTTCCTAGCCCATGGGACAAGTAAACAAAAACCCTAGACTAACAAAAATAAAATTGACAAACCTAGATGTTACAGTATTCAGGAAATTTTTCTAGCGAAAGCTTCCTAGAAGGATTAAACACCTGTACACCTGTAAATCTAATTTCCAGATTAACTTCATCTTAAATATAGCGGCCATGGTGAAAAGCAGGATTGTGGAAATTTGTATCATTGATGAGCAACAAGTTCAAAACAAAAAAATCAATACTAATAAAATAAATCAACAGTAAAACTGCTGTAGTAAACCATGACATTATTTGTTCAATGGTCCAGGCCCACCAATATAGACGACAGGGTGGGTGCCATTACTTACCACATTACAACAGCCGCTGTCAAGTTTCAGATAGTGAATTAGAAAAGAACGGCTCGGTGACAGGAATGCGTGTGTGTGTGAGAACGCTGTATTGGGTTCTGCAGGACTTTACAATGTTAAAAATGACACAGTGAAATGCATTGTCTACACAGAAAAACGTCCGCCCGCCATCCTCCTCCTCCATGGAGAACGTCCGCAAGGGGAAACAGTGAGGCAAAGTAATGAAATCTCTCAGCTACGTTCACTAAACTTTTAAAAATTACAAGAACCAGAAAGAAGTTGCCTTAACAGTGAAGCATTAGAACGAATCAACAATTGTAAAACTCAGACACTTGGCCTTGTATGTGTCCCTCTCTATGCATATCCTGTCTCTGTCTTTCCAACTCCTCCCTCTCTTTCCGAAACTCCTCCTTGGCCTTAAACAGCTCCTCCCTCTCTTTCTGGAGTTCTTCTTTCTCCTTCTGGAGTTCCATCTTGATGATATCCTGCTCCTCCCTTTCCCTCTTCAGTCTGTGATGTTCATCCTCCTGCTCCCGTTTCTGGTTCTGAAGCACTCGGCGCTCTGCGTCCAGCTCCCGAATCTGTTGCATTAAATCCCTCTGCTGCTGCAAACTCCGCCCCTCTTCCTGCTGCACGCGCCTCAACGCCTCTGTCAGCTCACGCTCGCGCTCCAGGATCCTCCGGCCGTCACTCCAGTCAACTACTGGCATACAGACAACACAAAGATTTTAATTAACAAAAACAAAAGAAAGAAAAATTTTGCAGAAAAAAAACCACAGAATTTTTTTCAAAATACATGTCACGGTAAAAATCAACAAAATATCACAAAGAATGCATTTAGAATAAACTACAAAATAAACCACTGAAAAATTTGGAAAAATATTTTAAAATGTCTAAAATGTATCAATGTATGTCTGAGTAAAGTACAAAACCGTAATTTTTTTTTAAAATTATTAAAAAAAAAAAAGTTTGTTCCCGTTACATGACAGGGTAATTTTTTTAAGGAGTCAGACTGTAGGTTATGACGTTACACGATGAGAGAAAGGCCAGAGGAAATGAGTACCTGTTAGACTGCTGCTGAGTTGAGACGGGACGATGCGGCTGGCAGGCAGTGCACGGGTTTTGGGCGAAGTCGCAGGGACGTAATCCGGATCCTCGCTTTTGCGTTTGGGGGGTCGTTTCTGCGAATGCTCCTCGAGCTGGGCGTACTCAGTAGGGTGCTTATTCTGCAGGTGTCTGATGAGGTTGCTAGTGCTACTCTGGTGCTGGATCTTCTCCATGCACAGCAAACATAGCGCCTTCTTCTCCTGGTCCACCTTGCGGTAGTGAACCCACACCGCACTCCACTTGCGCGAGGTCGGGGTTTGGGCCGCTGCAGGGCTGCCTTCCTGAGCTCCCCTGCCCTCGCCTTCGCACCCAGACACCTCCCCTTCCGTCGCCGCTTCTCCCGCCGCCGCACACAGGATGCCTCGGATCGCCCCGTCCATCTCGGCGTCCCCCACCTCGGCCGGGACTTCGACCTGCTGCTCGTCCATCATGACGGTCACTGTAAAGACCATAGTGACGAGTGAAAAGACACTCAAATAACAAACTCAGTCATGGGAAGAAAAAAAAAGGGGGGAAACAGTAAATTTATAAAATATTCAGAATATTTCGAAATTAATAACTTATGAGACAGCTGGGGATCCTGAAAGAAAATAGGTCATATGGCGTGTTATGTGTGTAAATTAAAGCAGCTAGCACCAAGACAGTCGATTCGATTCTCGACATTTCGATTCGGTCGGTTTAGAGAGCCGATTCGCTCGATCCGTTAACGAAGTTCAAAATGAGTGATTCATTTTAGTGGAAGTGAACAGAGTCGCGCGTGACACTCGCACTGGCCGAGGACGCGGTGTGTATCGCGCTGTAATTGATGCCCGAACCTCACATTTCGTCAGTTTTAATGCTTGATATCTCTGACGGTAAGTGTGAGAACATACAGGGACAAAAAATGGCGCCTGGGAAAAAAAGGGCAGGACGCGGAGAAAGAACATTGAGCTGATATTAGCCAGCTAGGCTAGTTAGCAACGTTAATGCGAATAAAGTCCTAAGTAACTGTTTCGGTAACCCTGGTGTAATTTACTTACTTTTGTGGTTAACCAGAAGCAGGTTTTATAGGTGTATATTTAAAAATGTGCTTGAATGAACATGGCCTTGTTATTATTGATATTATAATGCTATGAATGATGTTGGCGCCAAGAGCTAGCTAGCATAGAGCCTCTCTATAAAAGAGCGCAGGATTAATATTATTCCTTTTTTACATAGAAAAATTAAAGAACGCGCGATGTATTTCTCAACAAAAGTCTAAAGGAAGCCGCTGTTGGAATCCGGCGGCAGCCCAAACCTTCGACACAGCCGTTATTATGGTTGGATGATGCGCTTTTTCCCGATGTGGATTTTCTCTTGTCCAAAGCGGAGAAATCATTCGGATGTTTCGCTCGTAAATGGCGAAGCATGTTGGTCGTGTGACCGAAATATAAAACCGTTTTCATACAAAGGAGACATAATACTCTTTTTTCGTCCTCGGCTTGAAAAAATGACCACACTATGCTTCGTTTTCGTGCCGCCATTTGAGAGGTGGTTTTGTTCTGAGCGCTGTGCCTACGAGCCTCTGCACTGCCCCCTACAGGACCGGCGGCCCTGCAGCGGCACACATTGTCACTACTCTTAAAGATGGCAGCTCGGGGGTATGAAATTAGTGTGTGTGTCGGAAATCGAACAATTTGCATCAACTTGTTAACGATTTCCAAACACTGTACAGTGTTTGGAAATCCAAAGATTGGCGGAAGAAAGGAAAAAAACCCGAAAAGGACTCTACTCACCCGATTTCATGCGCACGGGTTTCGTCATCACTCTGCGACAGGAGTGTCGCTCCGTCGTCGCATGTGCGCGCGCAACCTAAGCAAACTCGCTTTGCGGTCAATTTCAAACGTAAAACCGCAAATAAATCGAGACAGCTGTGCATGCAAGTGGATAAAACGACTGTTAGTCGAAAGTCCGAGGAGAAATCTGAAAAGATGTTGCCATTGTAACTCGCGGTATTCTTCTGACAGGAGTAAATGGTGCGCGCGAATCAAACCAAATAACGAAGTGCATTATGGGGACGGTGACCGCTAGAGTTCGTAAGAGAGTAAAATACACTCCAGGGACGGGAAGTTTACTTTTGTACTTTATTCAGGGTTAAAAAAAAAACGTCGTTTATTTACTCCCCGTCCTTCGTTCACTCGCTCCCCAACGTCGTTTATTTACTCCTCAGCGTCGTTTATTCGCTTTCGTCTCGTTTATTTACTGCCCAGCGTCGTTTATTTACTCCCCAACGTCATAATTTACTTCCCAGTGTCATTTATTTACTGCCCAACGTTGTGTATTCACTCCCGTCGTTTACTTTCTCCTCAACATCGATTATTTAAACCTCAACGTCGTTGTTTTACTCCCCAATGTCATTATTTTATTGTAACATTCATTAATTTTCTAAACCAATGAATTCTAATCAAAGTCGCGGGGAGGTTGGCGTCTCTTGACTTTGGGCTAGGGCTGAGTACTCCCTGGACAGTTCACCAGACCACCGCAGTGTCTTGTAACAAAGAAAAACAAGAATTAACTCACCAAAGCATCCTCATGAATTTTCAATCCTCTGTGAAATCCACTACAATATCCCAAATGAAGCATTAAACAATAACAAAAAAATCAGGAGGCCACGTTGGTCATTTAAAGGCTTCATGAGACATCAGTTAAATAAATAAAACTATGCTCTGTTAAAATAAGGGGCAGCACGATGGCATAGTGGTTAGAACGTCCACCTCACAGCAAGAAGGTTCTGGGATTGAGTCCCATGCTCGGATGTTCCTGTATGGAGTTTGCATATTCTCCCTGTGCTTGGTTTCCTCCCACAATTCAAAAAATTTGGACACTAGGCTAATTGGCTGTACTAACTTGCCCCAAGGTGTGTGTTGACCCTGCGATAGTCTGGCAAGCTGTTCAGAGTGTATCCGCCTTCATGCAGTGTTTGATAAGACCTCTCGTCATCCGATGAAGTTTAAGCAATTTGGAAAGTGAGTGAGAGAATATCCCAAATAAATATAAATGTCATATTAAACCTAATATAAACATACAAATACTGATTTATTTTACTATGTTGAGTTGTCTAAATGTTATCACCAGTAATGGTGTGCTATCAAATATGACAATAAACATGAAGTTAAAACTAAAAGAGGTGTGTGTGTGAAATCTCTGAACTAAATTAATACAAATTATACATTAAAGTATCAACAAACTTCAACTTGTAGCAAATATACCCTATACACTCCTGACCTTCCCACCTATACAGTGTGTTTGTTGCCAAAAGGTTAGAATCATAGTTTTCCTACCCTGAAACAAGGAGACCCAAACATTGTTCTAGCATGACAGTGTTCCTGTGTGCAAAACAAGTTACATGAAGATAAGATGTATTTAATTTGAAGGGAAGTAGAAGTCGCTGAGTTTCCTGTAGACTCCTGAAAAATATCCAACCTTACAGACAACTGGTTTCACACTGGGGGTCATTTAAATCAATAAAGTTTTCCTGCTGAACAGCGCCCTCTACTGCTCACTGTGGGTTATTACAATGATGCTAATCGTGTGACGATTTAGCACTAATTTCAAAATGAGCACTTTATCACGGTGTCATGATGTGATTTTTTTTTCTGTGAGCTTCTGAGATGCTAAACCATGAAGTGCATCAATCAATAGACACAGCTGTTTAAGAGATTTCATATTTTCTTTGTAATTAAATCTGATAAAGGAAGATTCAGACATCTCGTAGAACATCTGCACATGAAATCACATTTATTTTAAAATAAAACAGCCGAGACATCTCTAATACAGGATAAAGTATTTTATTAAACCATAAAGAATCATTGCTCTCACACACACTTCTAGACAATAAATAGATGCTACAAACCCTGTGCAGCTTTTCAGACATATTAGTTTCTAAAACATGAACAGTAGACGCATGTGAAAGTTCCATATGAGAGTAGAGCACTGAGCTCAACTCCGGCACAGAGGATATCGATCAATCCCGCATGAATACTCTGCTTCAACGTTTTCAATAAAACACCACAAATAAAAATATTCACAGCTAAACACCAAGCAGTATAGCTTAGAAAAGAGAGTAAAAGTGAACACACACACAGGTTCCAGTGATGCAACTCCAGTGTATTTTTCAGTCTGTATAAAAAAAAAAAGATAAGTCTAAAAGATAAAAAGACGCTCTGCGCGCTCACAAACAGGAAGTGAATGTCCGCCAAAAAAGTTACCTAAACATTTATTAAACAAACATATATACCACCTTCCTGATCTCAGCTCATCACGTATATATTTGTATTATACATAAGTTCTCTCTTCTGACCGTAAAATCTAATAACTATAAACATGAGGAGCACCTTCAAGGTCATGTTACATCAGGAAACAGTTACATGTTACACAGGATATATGAACAGCAGTGAGATGTTCGCCGCAGTGTCACCTCTATAAAAAAATCTCAGTTTTACGGAAGTAACAGACAAGAAAGCAAACACTGGTGGTGAAAATTTAAAAAATATATATATTACAAAAATCTTTGCTCTCAACACTGTTTACATAAAGAAAACAAAAACATAACAGAAACAAAAATAATAAACCCACACATCTTTCTTAGAAAGATATTTTCGAGAATGACTTTTCTAGACAAACTCTTTCACGGTCAGGATTGATCACTCATCGAAATACAACACGGTCTGGTTTAGCAGTGCTCTGTGTGTGTGTGAGTGAGAGAGAGAGACAACGGTAGTGTATGATAACGTTAGGAATGTGCTCAGAGCGAAAGCAGAGGCTGAAGTGTACTGTTCAGCTGGAGCACTGCATTATGGGTACTGCAGTGAATAAGGACGGTAAATGCAGTAATGTTTTGTATGCAGTAGGTGAAATACATCAGAGGTGAGGTAATGATATGCTCAGAACGCGCAACATCATAAATACGATAGTGTTCAGATTTCTAAAGGAGTGGATAGGGAGAACCCACACACACTCTCTCACACAAGTGGGCATCATAGTGATATCTGTGCTACTCACCTCACTCTCACCCTGAGACTCTAATCACCGAGGAGGAGGAGGAGGAGCACCTGCTGTCTGACCTTAAACAGATATCCATGTGAGGAGAGTTAAACACAAGAGAAACGTCGCGGTGCTGTTCCTGACCCAGTGGCTGTGCTAGTTCAGAGCAGTTCTGTGGTTGTGGTTAGGATCTACATCTGCAGTTCTAACGTCCACGCTCTCCCACTCTCCACTGCGGTTCGACCTTTTGATGGCGTCCACCACCGTCTGAACATACAACCCGTCCTCGAAAGTAGCCGCCATGTCAATGGGATGCCGTGCCCATGACCGCCGGTCCTCCTGTGCCTGGAAAGACTTGCGGAGACGAGTCACCATCTCTTTCAATCCCGTAACCGAAGGCCCCGCCCCTGAGCCGCTGTCAGGACAAATAAGCTCCTCCCCCTTCATGTTGTTACACTGGCCATACAACTCGGTGCTCCTGGCCACCAGTCTCCCGGACGACCCTACCAGCATGACCTCGTGAAGGTCGGCGCCCGGGAGGTTGAAGTTCAACGTCACATTACAGACCACACCCCCTGTCATGAGCAGCTGAAAGCAGGCATAATCATCAGCTGTGACGGACCGAATGCTGCCGCCACCTGTGCCACCGTGACGCACAAAGGTCCTGAGCATTCCGTGAACGCGGACAGCCCGCCTCTCTGTCAGGTAGCTCAGGAGATCGATGATGCATGAACCAACTGTGTGCAGACCACCGCCACCCATCAGCTCCTCCCACGCCCAGCCATACGACTGGCTCAACAGCGAGCCGCCGTACACACGTGCTTCACACACCTGAAAAAGAGGAATCCTTGAGTACTGCACACGTCACATCGCTGTGATGCTACAGAAACAAAATACACACTCCTGCTTGTAATCGCCTGAATACGTTTTAGCTAAACCTCCAACAGGTGTGCGCAAGAGCGCCCCCCGTCATCTGTATTCTTACAAACAGTCTGCATGAGCTGTCATAATATTCTGTCTTTAAACTTTCTCCCGCCGAAAGAACCATTACATAATATGCAAATATAGAACAAGCATAGCAAGTCTGAAAGCCCCCGCTTTAAAGCGCAGCATACAGTGTTGTCCCTGTGACCTTGAAAAGTAGATCAAGGTCACTCACACGCAAACTCATCCTAGCACTCACAGTAGTGAACCAGCATAGCACGTCTAAAAGCCCAGCTTCAGCGAGCGGCAAGTAAATGTCCCAAAACTGAAGTGTGAAGGATGGAACCCACTCCAATAGATCCCAAAGGGCGGGAGCTAAACATTTCTAATGAAAGTATTTCAAGCACAAATTTTCAAGGATTATTATTTAATTTCACCAAAGAAATTGAGGCTGTCGGCTGTCTGGGTTTGTTTTATTTTTTCAGTTCACATTCTATTGATCATGATATGACCGTTGGGTGATATCACCCAGATGGAGATGAGATTTTGTATAAACAGGGTATAAGATAAAGATGTAGGTACTACCTGAAGGCGGAGCACCTGATAGCTATATATCTATTGACGGTCATCGGAGGCTGGCGTTACAAGAGTAGCACGGCTCCTTTGAAGAGGAAATAAATAAATGTTCCTGAGTTTCCCAGCTATGCTCGGAAGCAGGGAAGGCCAACGCTGAGCTTTTTGTTCACCACCTTTCACTCGCTGATTTCTGCATTCAACAAGTTTAACAAGTTCATGTTCCATGTTGCCGCAAATATTTTGTGCGCGTCTGGGGGGGGGGCGGTGAGGACAAGTACAAAGGACTGGTTACATCATTGTGCAGAGAACCAATACTTTTCAAATGGCTATACTTCCATTTATACTCTGATTTACCCTTGCTTTTTTTCCGGTGTATACTTCTTACAGTCTGATGAAAGGTGATAACGATCGACTCTATGAACAGGTGTGAAATTGTGCGTTTACCTGCAGCGTCCCGCAGTACCCCGCCGCAAGACGCTTCTTCATCTCGATGAAGGCAGGGAGGAAGCGCAGAGCATTGTTCATGATGCTCATTAACCGTGGGTAATACCGCGCCGCCGCCACCATCGTACAGGCATCTGTTAGTGTAGCAGCCTGCTCGCTGATCACATTCTTTCCAATCCCTTTAAACACAGACAAGAGATCCGGACACTCTCTACAATCGAATCCCAAAATAAATACTCAAATACATTCAAATAGAACAAAACTAATGGCACCCTGTAAGATGAGGATGAGTTGGTGTCTTTCATAGCGGACACAGTGCAGTGGCTGAGTTGTCATTTTGCATAGTTCAGCACGCTCTCTGCCTTTTATGGAGTTCTGTGGGCAGGGCTAATCAATCCATTAATATACTTAGTAGGGATGTGAATCGAACAACAACTCACGATTCAATTCGATTCTGATTTTAGGGGATTTCATGGATCGATTCAGAATCGATTCTTGATTCAAACCCATGTTTGACTCATAACCATTACAAACAAAGGCAGCCAATTTCACAAGTAACTACATTCTTCTATAAGCCTGAAACAACTCTTCTATAAGAACGAAAGAAATTAGAAGTGAATCTGCTGCTCTGTTTCTTTAAGTGCCGGGTGATGCTAAAAGATGTGGGCTCAGGGATTTGAAGTGTTCCCGAAATACTTTACTTTTATTTTGTGCACCGTATGTCATGTCAAGCTCAGGGAGCCCCTAAAGGAATATGGAAAAAAACGAACCAAAAAAAACACAGGTTTTGTGTGTGCAAGCACGAGAAACCTATCCCTTTTTATTTTTGTGTTAGAATTGATTGAGAATCCTAATAAATAAGAATCGCGATTCAGACGTGAATCGATTTTTTCCGGCACCCCTAATACTTGGGCTGATGGAAATTCAATTTTCAACACTGGAACAACAATACCTTCATTCCTCTGTGTGTGTGTGTGTGTGTGTGTGTGTTTGTGTGTGAGAGAGAGTGATTGTACAGTGCTGGGTGCAGTTGAGGAAGGAACACAACCCAATCAGTTCAGTACACAGATAGCCAAGATAAAGAAAGCAAGAGACGATAAACTCACCCAGTGCCTTCACGGCGATCTGGCGTGTGTGGGGCGGTGGCGTCAGAATACACACGAGGTGGACTTCCTGTTGAAGCAGGACATCATCTGATTGGCTGGTAGAGAAGGGGATGTTCAGCTCATTAGCCAGACGTTCTGCTTCCTCCTGTGTCCGGCCCCAGACAGCCTGAACCGGAAATCCTTGCTCCTGCAATAAGGGCACCAGGGAGCGTACTGTCTGGCCTGTTCCGAACACACCCACACCCGGCAGCATTCTGAACACACATACACACACAAGTATGCTGCACTTAAACTCAGTCAGCCATTACACACGTCCTGTCTGAAGCTTGACACTCCTACAGAGAGAGAGAGAGATTGAGAGGCATAAAGGACAGGGAGAAAGAAAAAAGAGAGATAGAAAGGTTAGAGAAAGAGAAAAAAATAGAGAGATAGAAAGGAAAGAGAGAAAGATAGGCAGAAAAAAGAGATAGGCAGAAAGGACAGAGTGAAAGAGACAGACAATGAAGAAGAGAGAGAAAATAAATGAATATGAATTCAGATTAGTGTTTAATGATTAAATCATTTATTCAGGTGCCTTAAAGTAAAAAACAGATTTTGCAACCCGAACTCAAGCAGAGATTAAATGGAAAAAACTTAATTCCCTGTTGCAGTTGTTAAATGTTATACACACTGACTTCCATTTAGTTTTTTTCTGGAAAAAACCCACAGAATTTCTAGGAAAGGCTGCGGAATTCACACGTTGGCAATAATTTAAACAATCTATGCTAATCTGTATCTACACGCTTCTCCATATCCCTGTTTACTGTGATATATCCCCAACACCCCCTCAAATATTTTATCATCTGACCGTTAAAAAGACACAGGAGTTAGTGTAAAATAAATAAAAGACAGAAGAAGGTATTGTATTAATGTATTAATTTTAAATAGAAACTTAAATCAATTCAACATAAATCTTAGATTTTTATGAAAACTTTAAAATGCGAATTACCTTCAAATCTGAATTTTATTGTCATCTAAATTATAGTATTTTTATGTCTGCCTTCCTCTAAAAATTATTGCACCAATCTTAATGCATTGTGCTTATAATTCCTAATCTCTGGGTACATATCAAACTTTTCTTGAAAAAAAACCCCCAAAGGATTATGCTTATTGTCTTTCTGTGAGTCAGATTGTGAACAAAATCCTGACCACACCTGTGCACGGATTTTCACCACTCTTGGTGAGAACACTACCCCACCTGAGTCACAGAGATGATTCAATTTCAAATTTAGATTCAAAGGTGAAGGTCAAAGCAAGGCCATACAATTTTGGAGATGGAGCGCTTATAACTCTGAAGCAAATGCTGCTGGATATCCCAATACTATGGTACCATGTATGGACCTTTCAAATGAGACAATTACCTATGACCTTGAGTGACCATCAAAAGGTCAAACACCAGCCATCTCATAAAACCTGAACTTTGTAGACCTACCCTACGCATGACCATAGATTCTACCTCAGCTGATTGTTGAACACCCTGCTCTACTTTATTCATTCGCGGGGAGGCTGGCGTCCATCTCAGCCGACTCTGGGCGAGGGCAGAGTACATCCTGGACAGCTCGCCAGGCCATCGCAGGGCAGAAACACACTGACGGCTATGCAGCTACTCTTGACGAAAATCAGCAATGGTTCTTTTGCATTCCTCTCATCACAGACAGTGAGAGACATGGCCGGCCTTTGATAACCCAGTTAGCTGCAGATAGTGGGGCTTGAACCCCTGACCTTGGGATCAGTAATCCAGCACCCTACCACCATGAAGATGGAGAGGAAGAATTGGACGAAGATGAAAACAAAGAATTGGAAAGGAAAAAGCAGAAAATACAAAATCAACAGGATGGAACTACACAGCTAGCTAATATTTTATAATGAATACTGTGCTGGCCTGGTGGTTAAGGTGCTGGATTACTGACCAGAGTCGGCCGAGATGGGCGCCAGCCTCCCCGTGACCCTAATTAGAAATAAGCTGTTCAGAAAATGAATGAATGAATGCTGTGCCTTCGGGATCTGGTAATCACTGTAGGTAATCACAGCTGTGCTGATATTCTCGTACAACAGCACTCCCTCTGGTGTGAAACAGTTTAAAGTAAAATGAAAGGGAAGCCTTCCAAACTCTCTTGTTAAACATGAACGTGTGTATATTTTCGTTATCAGGTGGTTTTTACTTACATTTTCAAAGTTGCAATCAACTAAAATCCATTCAACAGTTTGCATCAGCATGTATGAAAACATGCTATTGGGAGTCTACTTCACTAAAAAGTGTGTGCAAAATCATGAGAACGGAACATGAATTCATTGGTTCATATAAACTAAGATAACAGTATACAGATATTAACAATTCATATGAGAACTAGTAACCTTCTACATAAAACAAAACTAAGCACATCTATGCATAATTCGAGCTGGCAGACCGAAACGAATGGTATGTCCCACTGTTCATTCATTTGCGAATTACTTCCGTATTTACCATTGCATACACATGAATCGCGTGTGACTTTTCGTAGCGTAATGTCGCCCCCTTAGCTAGGACTAACAATATTAAAACAGTAAAACAACAACAATGCAATGTGCAAAAGCATATTTGACGTTTACATACTTTTAAATAGATAGGTTTGGGATTAATTTCCGTTTAAGTGCAGAGATAATCACTACATGAGCTTAGTAAAACTAGGGTAAATTACAGATCATGCTGTGGAAGAAGTGATGTGCATTAATTCCGCAGTGGTTAAAAAAATGGCGGGGGGGGGTTGGTTCATTATGCTGTCATGTTCACTGAACTTTATCTATCCATTACACTACAATCAGGCCAGAAATGGCTAACCGACGTGTGGGTCTGAATGTTCACCCTATACACATCACTAGTATCTAGATAAACTGTGGTTGGTGTTGTATAGCTTTGTATATTATTATAATTATGACGTCCAGCATGTTTT
Organism: Porochilus rendahli; assembly: GCA_039654305.1. Lineage (NCBI taxonomy): Eukaryota > Metazoa > Chordata > Actinopteri > Siluriformes > Plotosidae > Porochilus > Porochilus rendahli. The sequence continues at coordinate 15,567,283 of JBCNYG010000017.1, forward strand.
CTCACCTCCTCAGCCATCTGCAGTAAGGTCTGGTTGTTAGTCTCCCATTTTGTCCTCCAAAGAGTGGTCTCCTTCTCTAGCTTCTTGATTTTTTTAGTCATCTGTGAAGAATGGAGAGGTCAATTAAATGGAAGGAAGAGTCAGTATTGTATTACAATATCATTCCAGCTCCAAAAAAAAACAAACAAAAAAAAAACCAACAACAAAAAAAACGCTTAGAAAAAATCCAACACGCCGCACCTTCTCCATCTCCTGTCTGAAGGAGGTGAACACTTCATTGCTCTTAGCAAGGGTCGTCTGAAACTCTTCGAATTTGTCCATGTAAAGAGTAAGCTGCTGCTTCAGCTGAAGCTCCTGCTCCTTCATCAGCTCACATTTATGCCTCGATTCTGTTGCATCTTTCAGGAGCTGAAGTATGAACGGAAATCATGTGTTACGGTGGAAACACCACCTTTACTATACATTATAAAAACACAAGTTCAGCTTTCTCACAGCTCAGTAAAATCCAAAACTTTTAACGGATATATGGAGTTTACAATTATTGGAACAACCCTAATTCCACTACTGGATTTAACGCTTTATGAAACCTCGTTTTAAAAATTAACCATGAGTCTTGCCCTATGAGACTTGGAAAGATACAGAAATCCTTTCTCCAGATCCTCTTCGCTTCAGCTCAGGTTTACAACGGGGTTCAAGCGGTGGTGTTAAAAAAAAAAAACGTGATTTGAGTTCCTGAGAAAACGCAGCCAGGTTTTTATTCAAAATCTCCTGGTTTGTCAGGATGTTAACGATGTCATGAACCTCTGGAGGGAGAAACAGTCCCACATATAAGATATCCTGTACTGGGGAAGATTAGGTTTGTTTCTGTATATCTGGTGAAATCTGACTTGGGCAATTACTTCTGTGGTTAGATGAAAGAAAAAGCTGTCTCCTGTCATAAGGTGGGGTCTAATCATGGATTTGGAGAATCGGTGCAAATCCTTGCCGATCTAAGTATCCTCCTTATTGGGAAATCACGGATGAAACAGAAACTCATGGCTAAGATGCTTCCAAAACATGCAAACAAACTTAAGAAGAAAAAAAAGCCCTGGTCTTGTTCTCTTTTAGAAACCAAAGAGGCATCAATACTCTAACGATCGCCGTCTATCAGCAGAACGATGTTTACACCCACTGTCAAAACAAGCGTGGCAAAAATAATGTGTACATTTTTAACACATCAGCGTGTCTAGTTAAGGCCAACACATTTTGTGTAGCTCTTGATTGGCTGAGTTTTGCGGTCTGCAACGTGATCGGACAACAACTTGACACGTGTTTGTCAGTCTTGAGATATTTTTAGTTTTTAACACGTTTATCGGATGAATAATCCACAAAGAGTGTACAAGATATTGCCATCCTTTCTGAGTACAGGGTGCCAATAACTATGAAGCTGACTGTATACGTAATGATAAAGATAAGAAGTGGTTCCATTAATTCCTAGAGAATAACGAATGATGGTAAAACCTTAATCACTGGTTCTCCGAGTTACTTACAAGCTCTCTCTCTCTCTGCTGCTTCTCCTCCACCTCTCTCATCAGCTCAGCCGTCCTCTGAAGATTTGCATCAACCAGCTGCTGCTGAAGCTCCTTGTGTTTGAATACTTTGTCAATGTGCTGAAAAGAAATGTGTTATATTCAGACCTGCGTCTATAGACACTCCAGTAACAAGTACAAGCTGTAACACCTCAGGGTAGCGCAGAGAACGGAGGTGTAATAAGATTAATAGGTTTTAGAAAGGATTGTTGATCCCATGATTAAACTCCTGAATGTCTACGGCCATTATACACATTTCTTTGTAAATCCTTGGGCTTGTACAGTCTGTTGATCCATCAGGTCATGACTATACATGTCTCAAATTTCCCGATTTTCTAATCCAGTAACTTTTTTTACCTGAGAAGGAACTATGAAGAAAAAAAAACAAAAACAAACTCTCTTGTTGAATGAGGGCTAATTGTTTAAGATCTTTTCACCTCCTCGCGCAGCTCATACTGCTCAATGAGCTTCTTGAGCTTCTCTGCGAGCTCCATGTTCTCCTGCCTCAGCTTGGTGTTATGGCTGTTGTGCTGCTCCATCTGCATTTCGATCTCGTTCAGAGTCATCTGGAAATGAAGCGTGGCCTCTTTCCGCCTCTCCTCGTATTCCCTGAACCGCTGGGTGTTCTCGTCCTACCGAACAAAACAGGGCGGGCGTACACTACATCATTAACACGTCATCGCCAAATCCAGTACCAGCACCGGAAACATGCCGTACCTTCAGGGTCTTGTTGTGCCGTTGGAGTTCCCTGCAAAGGCTTTCCAGCTTGCTGCGAGCCAAAATAGCCTTGCTATGTTCACTCTGAAGATGGATCTTCTCTTTGAGGACCTGTGTCTGCTTCTTCTGCAACAACTTGACTTGTTTCTGCATACTGCGGCTGTCTTCCAGCTGCCCATCAAAAAGATTCAGGTTATATTTAATCACTGATGCATGAACCCATCTAGTACAGGTATTGCATACACCACATACAGTAGATACACTACAGGTGTAGCTCAGAAAGTTACAGGTACTTACCAGGTCAGCATACTTCTTGCAAAGAGCAGCGAGTTTTTCTTCTGGAGTGGCTAAAGTGTGAAGAGCTTGCATCAATAACAGCACCTCTTTCCCTGCATTAATGTAAATGAGCAAAAATAAACAATTCCTTTAACGGAAGTGAAGTATTTAACGGCCATTCTCCAATCACTGTACCTCACTGAACCTTTAAGCCGCATTCACAAAAGACGTGATGAGCAATAAGCGAATCGCCTTGTCGCTGAGTGACTCCTGGTGAGAGAGTCGAATCGCTCGCGTGCTTAGCTCTTTTTCCCTATATAACATTCCGACGTTTCTTACTTAAATATCAATGCGAGCTGCATCACACTATTTCTCTACAGCGGGTCTGTGAGAGATTTTATTATCGTGTATTATTTTAGCTCAGTAGTACCATCATATATAGATCATCATCATCATCATCATCATGCAGCAAGTATAGAACGAAGACTCTTGTGCATTAAAAACTGGGAAGAGGTAAACATGTATAAATATAAACCCACAGGAAATGCAACTATATCGCTGACTGTCAGCGAGGAATCTACCCGTTATGGACAATCGTCCCGTGTTTCCAGATTTTGGCCATTAAACACAATCTACTATTCGGTGACTGTCACCAACTATCCACAGTTATATTGCTGACAGTCTCAGACCTAGACTTTCATATGAGCATTATTTTACTTTAGTCATTTAGGACATAACATACATGGTTGTTTTTGGTCCAAGACAGTCTGAGACAGCCGGCAACTCAAAAAACAATCACAGGCAGTCACCAAAGAATCATCGAAATGAGACCGGGCCTTTAATGTCAAAACTTTAGTCTAATCAGGAAACAAGCAAATCTAGCCACTTCAATCTGATCTAAAATTAGTCTCAAACCAAAGAACTCACTTCTGAGGACCGCGCACTCACCAAACATATTTTGGTCCTTGTTCTGATCACTGCTTGTGTCCAGTTCTCCTTCAAGCGGGTCAATCCGGCAATCTTCTCTCCCAGGTGTCTCTCCTCTTATCTCATCGCTGCAGCAGGTGTTCATCAGTCCGCCAAACTCTGCAAGGTTATCTTGAGAAGGGGAGATGCTAGCCGGAGGGGAACTGCTGCCCTCGACGAGGCCACGGGTTGCTGCCTCCATTCCACATACACCAGCAGTCTCCATCATGTTAGCGCCGTACTGTCGGAGGAAACACGAGCAAAAAAACGTCTGAGAATTATTTGGATGAGTGTCCACGATGCCGTCGCACTGGGCTTGATTTGCAAATGAATGCCTCGAACACGTAAAGTGTCCACAATTCAGATAATGTAAAAGTCCATTACAGTAAACTGTAAAATTACATGTGCAGTGATACCTGATCTACTGTCTACCGTCTAGGCTCTGTTTCCTGTATGTCGCTCTATAGTGTTGTGTATGTTTGCTCCTGCTGCAAGTTAAACATGGAGAAGCTATACTTCATTCCTCACTTAACACCATCACAAAAAAACCCTAACAATTAAACTAAACCATTTCCTGTGACCATGTGATCAGTCACATGAAGCTAATCAGGGTTAAATTAGGATTTAGCAAAACCCAGATTCTTTGATACAATGGTTTGTCCCTACTTCACCTTGGTAATTATATGTTTCGCTCTAAAGGACGGATGTAAACACCCAGCAGTTCTGCCCTGACTGAAGGAACATTTAACCAAGCAAGCAAATCACTAGGTCATGTCCTTAATATATTACTCGGCCTCAGACATCGTTTTGGCAATATTTTATGGCAAATCATGTTTGTATGTGTGTATTTTGCATTAAAATGTTGAGTCTATATCGAGATGATGCTTGGACATGGATGCAGCCGTGTGCCGAAGCACTGGACTTCCGGTAGTGTCGTAGTGTCTCCTTAACATTAATTTCAATGACAATGTTGTAGCTTGTGCCTCATAATGGATAGGAATCCCCAGGGATTTAAGCAATAAATTACTTTACTTTAAATACAATTAATTAAAAATATTTTTTTATTTTGGAGCCAGTGTGGCAATACATGAATCACACGCAGAACAGATAGATAGCTAAATTCAGCCATGTGTAACAGGCTGAATATAAATCTGATGAGGATAGTGGGTTAAAACACAGATAATCTGGACACTGCGTCACGCTGGAGAGTTGAACCGGTCATACATGACGTTCCTGTAAGACTTTACAGAGAAGTGCATGATTTGACTTTCAGATGCCAATATGTCACCACCCACCAACAGCATCAAGTCACTTTCATATGCTTGGTATAGTGATTCAGAATGAATTACAAATCTGAAATCTTTTTGGAAACTTTAATTTATATGATTTGTTTGGACAAAAATTTGGTGTTATGTTTACCATTACCTAAGCTAGGCTATGATTTGCATTTCCATCAAAGCGCTGCCTTTTCCACAGAGAGCTGTAGGCGTTCATTCTAATTAAGCAGGAGCCACACCCGACCATCGATTAAAGACCAGGATCAACTGATTACACGGATGGAATTAGTGGCATTGCTACTGCATGGTTAGAATAAAACCTACAGTTGCATTGGCAATGCACAGAAGATTGGATATCCCTGTAGTAAACGGTTTCATTGTTAACATGGCTGATCCCAATGATCAGGGGCATCATGTACAAAGGGTGTGTACACACAAAAACGTTGCGTACGCCCTTTTCCACGGCAAAGTTCAGATGTATCAAGAGTGAAATGTCCGTGGAAATGTGCGGTGAGTTGCGCAAACTTCATGGCGGTCATTTATGCCACCGATTGCTCAGCACAGCGCGCGTGAGGACACAGCCAGTCCGCCGGGCAGCAGGAATCCCCCGTTTCTGTGACACCAGAGCCGCCGCGAATGGCGGAGGAATCCCCCGAGTCTGCGGCTGTGTGTCCTCCGTCTGACTGTCTGTTTTAAAAAAAGTTTATAAATCGTATTTTAACATGAGTCAAATTCTTGGAAATCCTCTTCCTTACTGGCATGTTTAAATTTACCAAACCAAATAGCACACGCACATTTCCGCATGAAGCTCTATCTTACAGGGCTGTGAGCTTGGGGGTAATCAGAGTCCCCCACATGCGCTCCCACCACCCCTGAAAGAGCAGTGTCACCTATGACTCTCTGCTCAGATGGGGTGAGGTCCTCCTCTCCTGTCCGCCCGCCTGATTGTGCCAGACTTTGGCGGTGGGCAACCGTCCTCCGCTTAACGGCCACCTTTAAGTCTGACCACTTCTTTTTTACCTCCGCGTGTGTTCGCCTTTCTGACCCAACAGCATTGACGGTCTCACACACACTCTCCCACTCAGACCTCCTGCGTTTGTTGTTAATGACGGAGGACAGCGCTCCAAACAGTTCATTCTTGCGCGCCTCCCCGTCTTCCTCATATTGTTTTTCATTATTTCTCATTATAGTTTTCTGAAGCTGCGAAGAGGGGAATCTCCGGTGCAGGGTTCATTTACATATGATTTGCATATTTAAATAGGGGCGTGGACAGGGAGGGGTCGGGTACTCCTACATGTGCACTCAATTCCACGCTGATTCAGATGTTCAAAGAAAATATGCTTGGGTTCATGCGTATGCACAGATTTATACATCTTGAGTTTTTAGTGTGTATTACGTTTTCTGGATTTAAAGGTATGCCATTTTTCTGTAAGAATTCCACACAAGTCTTTGTACATGAGGCCCCAGGTGTTTTATAAATTATTAGACCAAGTAGTTTATCATCACAACGTGGTGCTAGTAAAAGTCACACAGGTCCTAACTCTTGCTCATCTTTTCTTAAACCAACTTATCAACTTCCACACTGGACTGTTCACTTTCTGCCTAATATATCCTAACTGGAAAGTGGCATGGAATAAAACATTCAGTGTTATTCACTTCACTTTTCAGTAATCATGTGTGTAATATTATGGCTGATCAGTGTGTATTTATTATCCTTGCCTTCTTTGCAGAGTCCATCGTGTTATCACTGATTCCCCATAAAGCTATGCACATGCAGTTCCAGTCCACAGCTTGGGCGTTTCTGTGTAAAGATCACATGTTCTCCCTATGCTTGCGTGGGTTTCCTTGGGTACTCCAGTTTCCTCATGCCCATTTGGCCAATTGGCTGTTTCAAATGGCCCCAGGTGTAAGTGTGATTGTGAATAGTAGAAAAATGTGTGAGCCTCTTGGGCATATTGCAGCATCAGTTCCCTGGCCTGCAGGCTGTGCAGGTTCTTTCTTCAAGCTGCGACAGGTCTTAGGGCATAGTGGCATACACCTTGCCTTTGATATAGCCCCACAAAAAAAGTCACAAGGTGTACGATCAGGGACCAATTTGACCGATCCATCAGTCAGGAAACTTGACGTTCAGGAAATCTCTCACTAGCCTGGAAAAAGTGGGGAGGAGTTCCGTCTTGTTGAACAAAATCATTAGCATGGTCACTCCTCGCCTGAAGTTGTGGCACAGCAAAATCCTGCAGCATTTTGAGGGTATTTTCCCCTGCATCTAAAGTCGGCTGAAGATGGTTAAAAATGGAGATGCTCAGCGAGTCTTCAAGTCATTGGAACATGATGGAAAGTCTAGCAAGTAAAACTGCATTGACTCCTTTGTTGATATTTAAAATATGAATGCAGGAGGTTTTTTTTAAAGTGTATAGTGACTTTCGGGACACCATAAACTGTTTTTAACTATATGTGTTTAGAAATAAAAAAAATAACTGAAATAATATGGAATTATTGGTGCTCAGTGATTTCAGTGAAGTCCTAGTATAGTATTTACCATTGTCTATGATAATAATCATTATATATAAATTAGTTATTCATGTAGAAAATGTCAGATAATAAAATAAAATGTCATACCAGTGATCATTGGGAACCAAAATCACCCAGAAATTACACTTAATATGACAGGCTTATCCAACCTGCATAATTGAATCACAGTAAAATAATAATATGACTCCGTATTGTCTTTGGGCCTCTGTGAGCCTGTATGTACTCCACACAACCTCTAGGCATGCTCCTGAGAAGTCAACAGTTCTGGGTATCTCCTCCCAGAACTGGATCAGAGCATCTGTAAGCTCCTTAACAGTCTGTGGCAGTACTTGGCAATGTCAGCTGCACCGATAGATAACAACCAATAGGCACTAAATTTGATTTAGGTCAGAGGAACCAGAGGGTCAACCAATGGCATCAATGTATCAATGCATCAAACTTATCCAGGAACTCCCTACACACCAGGAGGAACCCAGAACCCACTGCACCAAACTGTCCAATAGTGAATGTCAGGTGCTCAAGCCACCCACATAGAGATACGGTTTCTGACATCCTGGTCAGAAACATGCACACTTGTAGCCTTTTGGAGATCATTTTGTTGGGCTCTGACAATGCCCCTAGTGTTCCTTCCTTCCTAAAGGAGTAGATCTCTGTCCTGCTGTTGGTTTGATACCTTTCTATGGCCCTGTCCGGCTCTCCTTGTGTATTGGCTCATTTCCTGGTATTTCCTCCATGCTCTTGAGACTGTGTTGGTAGAGAAAACCTCCTTGTGACTGCACAAAGGAATGTGCCACCCAAGAGGAGCTGGACTACCTGTGCAACCTGATTAGGCTGTGACAAGGACACTGGCAGACACTGGCAGAAAGGACACTGGCAGAAAATATAAACAGAGTTCAGCCACTCTCCATGTATGACAAAATCTTTCTGCCCTTGGCTTTCAGAACCCCTCTCTTTACAGATGACAACATGGATAAAAGAATGAGACAATCCGCCAGAAAGAATGATGGAAAAGCTATTGTCTGTGACCACCACATCCATTGACCATTCCATTGCACCTGTTATTAATTTAATTTGCACTTATACAGGAAAAATTCATTTAGAATCACTTGTGCTTCATAAATGTTGATCGTTCATTCATTCATTCATTTTCTGAACCGCTTATTCCTAATTAGGGTCGCGGGGAGGCTGGCGCCCAT
>JBCNYG010000017.1:15632851-15644456 GCA_039654305.1 Porochilus rendahli
TGTTGTTACTATTATTATTATTATTATTATTATTATTATTATTATTATTATTATTATTATTATTATTATTATTATTAGTGTTCACCTGGGACCCGATGCCATCAGTGGTGATGGTTTCGTCACACTCAGCTCTTTGGAAATGTTCTCTTGAACATTACTCATTGTTCCCTGAGTTTCTTCTACTGTGCTGGTTTCCCCACAGTTTTGCTCTAAATCTCAACACAACATTGCACACAGTTAACACAGGTCACCATATAAACCCATCAAACCGATTAACCTCAGGATTATCAAAAAGCCAAGTTTGTCACCTGAGTTATTCTCCATAGAGATGAGAGAGGAATATCGGACGACACTTTTATATATACACATAGCATGCTGGCGGTCAGAGCGTGTGTGATGTCACCAGCTTGAACCTTTATGCCGAACATACTGTCAAAAACCCCAAACTGAATGACGTCACAGAATGGAATGACGTCAGACGTCTAAATGAAGTCTATTCCTCCATGTCTATACTTCACTTCTTTTAATCTACTTGACCTTGAGACACATTCCCTGGGTTATCTTCAGACAGATCTCCATGTCCAGAGCTCACATTTAACCTCAGCTCTGTTTTCATTTTAAATTGAAACTATTCAATTAAACTAACATAAACATTCTCACCAAAAAGGTGCAGCTTTTGCTTGCTGTCTAGATGCTGTGTATCCAATTTCCTTAGATAGCAGAAACCGTAACTTATTGAAAGATTTAAATTTACAGCATTTCAGTAATTGTTTTTACACAACTGAGAGTCTAATAAAGGGCCCTTGTTCTAGAGTCCAAGAGCAGCACCATGGCGGTACAGGGGCTCGAGCCACTATTCTTTGGATCAGTAATCCAGAGCCTTAACCTCTGAGTCACCACTGTCACATGAATGATGCTGCGTTCACATGCTACAGAGATTTTTAGAGACTAGATGCTTACCACACTTGTGAAGTAACCCAAGATTACAAGTGATTATAGATATTTCAGAAATCATTTTTAGCTCTAGCCACAACCATTTTAATTTATTGGGTTGCCTGTGTGGGCCATGAACACGAACATGACAACATCAAGCTTATAGCTTTACAACATTTGCATAAGTATGGAGCCATGGAGCTCTGCTATTGACATTATGATCTTTCCTAATTTGCATATTAAGCTGCTATAAACCTTTTAACCCTTTAACACAACAAATAAAATGTTATTAAAGATTGTAATATGTTTTAGGTTATTTGAACTTGTGTTACTATCTTTAAAATATATATGACTGTATCCCACAGAGGATTCTGTGAGGGGTGCGGAGAGAGTATGGGTTATGAGGGTCATTGTTGCAAACAATCATGTCCCTGTATATGTAGAGCTGCCTCCACATCCTTGTCATAAAATCGAACACGTTTCTGCCAGAGATGCCCCTTGTCAGTAGTCCTGTTTGTGTTTTTCATGGACAGGATCTCAAGGCCTAGTTTTGGAGAGGAGGATGTCCGGTGTGGAAATCTCAGGATTGCATCTCTGCTTTTTGCACATGACGTGGTTCTGAGATGGGTGACGGCCTCCCCACGATTCTAATTAGGTTTAAGCGGTTCAGAAAATAAATGAATGGATATATGAATTAACTATTTGAAGTGAATAATGCTGGAATCTAGAGGACAATACAGAGGACAATAATTCATGGTTAGTCAGTCAGTGATTTTGAAATCCTATAGATTTAACAAAATGCCCTCCAAAAAGATATGAAAAATAGCTGTTCTATAAAACCCCCTCAGCCAGGATTGCCTCTGACAAAAGCCATCCCCCATATGAACAGTTTTGGACTATCAACATTTTATTAGCTACCCTACACACAGGTTTAGGTCATAGGGAGTGCCTATGCAAAAGTTCAGAAGGCTATCATGCACATGAGCCGAGCAAAGGCCCGGTCAAAATTTAAATGTTCAAGGTCATTGTGCGAAGGTCAAAGGTCACATATGCAAATTAGCTATCCCATACAGATGTTCATGTCATAGGGAGTGCAAAAGTTCAGAAAGCTGAATGTCAAGGCAAGGATGCACTTTATTTAAACTGAGAATGAGCTTCCAAAGATGTTGTCATGAACTACAAAAGAGCATTGTGATGGATGGTGGCATGATCGCTGTTGCACAGACAAGTACACAAACACACACACACACACACTTCTAGTAGCATAGTAATTAGCATGTGAGGTGGACATGCTAATGGTTATGCCACTGTGCTGCCCAAGTACACATCAACCATATCCTGGGCCTTACTATTCACACATTGGTTTGATGACAGGTTCAACTTACAACAAAGATCTCGGTAAGTAACCCCCCACACACACACACACGCACACACACGCACACACACACGCTCACACACACACACACACACACACACACACACACAAAGATTATTGCGGGATGTCCCATGTAATGAGCAGACAGACGGCTTAACGATGCTGTCTTTGTCACAATGTGTCACATGACCTGCATTCTCCATGACATCATCTTCTGATTGGCCTACGTACGCTGTGTGACAGCTTCACCTACTGACTGACTTACACACTCTGTGTCATGATGTACCATGACTTTTGATTTAAATGCTAAGTATTATATAGTAGGTAAATTGCCATAATGTACAGTGGCTTGCAAAAGTATTCACTTCCTTGGCATTTTTCCTATTTTGCTATCTTACAGCCTGTAATTTAAATAGATTTTCCCCCTGTTTTATGTGATGGACCTACACAAAATAGTCCAAACTGTTGAAGTGAAAACAGTTTTCAGTTATTAACAGAAAAAGTTAATAAGAAAATAAATAAATAAAACCTAAATAAAAAAAAAAGTCAAATATGAAAATTCTAAAAATTATAAACGTGGTGTGTGCATATGTATTCACCCCATTTGCTATTAAGCCCATCAATACGATCTGATGCAACCAATTCCCTTCATTATGTCACATAATTAATTAAATAAGGTCCACCTGTTTACAGTCTAAGTGTAATATGATCTCAGTATTTATAGACCTGCTCTATAAAGCCCCAGAGAGGGCTGTCCACCAAAACTCACAGACCAAACAAGGAGGGCATGAATAAGAAAATTAACCTTTAAGAACCTGGAAAGTTCCACAGCGGAGACTGGTGAGTCTGTCCACACTTCACATAGATGGGCTTTATGAAATCATGGGCAAAAGTTACAAAAATGCTATTGTTAACAGTAAGAAAAAAGAAAAGTCAGATGAGACTATACAAGCAAACTGTCTGTCCATCAAGGAAAACTGTGTCTGGCTCAAACCCAACGCCTCTCATCACCCTGAGACCACCCCCACGGTGAAGCATGGTAGTGGTAGTATCATGCTGTGGGGGATTTTCCTCAGTGGGCACTGGGAAACTGGTGAGATTTGTGAAACGAGGGAATGATGTATGGTGCTAAATACAGGCAAACTTGTCAGAAAAAAATGTTTGGGGTTTATTTATTTATTTATTCATTTCTTTTTTTGGGGGGGGGGTTGAATACTCATGTTCACACAAGTATTTTTGTTGTTGCTTGTTTGTCTTGTTCAAGGTTTTTAGCATGTTTGCGTAAATCTTGTGGAATGCACATAGCTGTATATTTCATCTATTTTAGATAGTTTTTGAATGTTAATTTTAAATGCTCTCATTATTTTTCATTTAGGATTTACGTTAAATAAAAGTTTACATTTCTCTCATTGGCAATCTGGGCTTATAAAGAAGTTTATTTACTGAGGAAGTCATCAGTTGTTGACAATATGCCGAAAGGCTTCCCATCTCTGGTCAATCACATCATGGATCATCACTAGAACAGAAAAAAAGGGACGTCACCACATGTTTGGAAAATAAATTCACTCATGAAATAAACTTTACAAGTTCAATTCTTGGGCAAATGCATAGAAAAATTCTGTCCAAACCCAAAATATGCTAAAGTCTTTTAGAACTTTAAAAGCACAAGTATACAGAAACCATTCAAAGCTACATCTTCACCCATCATACAAATAAGGGAAAATATAGCAAAACACTGTGAAGGAGAAAAAAAAAACAACCAGTGCAATAAAGAGCTACACATGGTTTAAGTTAACATTTTCTGAATAGTTTGAGAGTTTGCCACATTCATTCTGTTCAGTGCCAAGGACTTGAATCACAAAATGTGACATCTTTTAATACTGTCAAAATGAAATCAGCTGTGAACTGCGCCATAAGCTACCTCCAGCATCCTCAACAGCAATGACATTCATAAAGAGAGCTCCAAAGAAGCTTTAACTCTTTAATTCAATGAATGTTGCCATTCTAAAAAATATGATGCCCATGAAGGCTATTTCAAGAAACAACCCAAAAAAAAGTGGAAAAGCCTATTGGTTGCTAGCTAGATTGAACTGGTTTCACAAACACAGATTCAATGCTATAATGTAAACTTACTCAATCACACTCTCACTAATTTGCTCAACTGCTTAACCGCACTAGGGTCACAAGGTACAACCTGAATAGCTTGACCAACTGTCGCACGGCAACACACACATCAATTCACACTTACATTCACACCTAGGGACAATTTGGAACAGCCAATTAGCCCAGTGTGCATGTTTTTGGACTGTAGGAGAAAATTAGAGTACACGGAGGAAACCCACACAAGCACGGGGAGGACATGCAGACTCCACGCAGAAACACCCATTACGCCAAAAACCACCAAACTACAACACCAAAACTGCCTTCCATGTTATGCTTATACACTGAAAAATGGAACCTATGTATATTCATACTAACACAAGTCATCTCACTGGTCATTGAGGAAATTTGTTACTGGGATAAACAATGAATGTGCTGATACTGGCCCAAAAGCCTTGCAATTACATGTACACACAGCATTGAGATGGCACAAGGCTGGAAGCAGTACTACACACTGAAACACCTTATATGCGGTTAGCCAGTTCTGATTTATTTGTCCAAGTCAAAATCAAAAGCATCACTGGGTTGCTTTATGAGTCATATTGCTGTGAATAGGATGGCAAATTGTTCCCAGTGTACTACACAAGGACAATGTCCTCAGAGAGACAATTATGGTTTGGAGAGAAGAAAGCTACAACCATGAAAGCATACTTACTGTCAAGCACTATCCGTGCAACCTGTTGTCCTTCCAAAGTTTTGCTGACCTCGACCATCATCCAGGGGAGGTATCCAGTCTCTATATCTGTTGTATAGAAAATTCATAAATATTATACGAATTAAAAAAAAACAGTGACTTGATGGACACTTTTTTGTATTTAACACTTGTATGATAGCTTTAAAAATTTTAAAACACACCTCTCTCAACCGGGTCATAGAAATATCCATGGTCTCTCAGATTAGTTAACACTGAAGGAAGCAGGTCAGCAAGATATTGTTGAGCGAATGTTCTAGCTGCCATTTTCTCCGCTGTTTCTTTTTCCTTCTTCAAGATCAGCTGCTGTTGATTAATCCTCCGTGCCTGCATGAGGAACATAGATAACATTTTTGCATTAATGTTTATGGTCCTTGGCAGACGCCCTTATCCAGAGCGGCTCACATTTTTTTTATCCAATTCATACAGCCGAGCAGTTGAGGGTTAAGGGCTTTGCTCAAGGGCCCAACAATGGCAGATTGGTAGTAGTGGGACTTGAACCCCCAACCTTCTTATCAGTAACCCAGAGCCACCACTGAGCCACAGTATTCAATTTGCAGAATATAATCACATAAACATACAGTATATCTCATATGGTTATTAAAACACACTGACAACTGGTCAAATACTCAAAACAAATTAAACAACATAAAATCAAACTCTTATTTATTATTATCCATCCAGATCTACTGATGATGGACCATAAAAATTACATCTAGGAATAGAAGGTGGTCAAAATATAACAACTTTAGATGGACATGACACATTCATACCTTCTCCTCACTGTGGCGTCTCTCCTCCTCCTCCAAACGCTGAACTTCCACCAGTTCGGCATTCCGTAACTCCAGGGAAATCCGTTGTTGAGCCCTCAGCCTAGCCAGCTCTTCCTCCTCCAGTACTTCCAGCAAAGCCTGCTCCATGGTCTTTCCCACCAACACCTCCAACATTGGCTGTACCTCCAGGTCAAAGTCAAACAGCTGCAGCCAGGGAAGACATCAATCAACCTTATTAGACGAACTTTTATTTATGAAATATATCAAGGTCAAAATAGCTAACCTCAATACTAACCAAAATTTGATGTACAAGTAATGAAACGTTACAGGGAGATTCGAAAATTATTATAATATGATTTTTCTGTGGTGCACAGACGACTACACCCAGCTTTACCTATGAGCGGTGTATAAGATGATGCAGCATTAATTGTAATATAAACTGTCCCTCTATGTAGTTTAATATCACTGTATGTGTTATATACCTAACCTCAGATACTATTGGGCGTCCAATATTAGAGTTTTCCTTTACTGGCTTCACCTCCTTACCTGACTGGCTGGTCAGGGAGGCAAACTCTACACAGCCTGTGTCTCTTAGGGCCCTTTTATACTCACCGATTGCCTCCTCAACTGCACAAAAAATATAATAGTGCAGACCTCTCCTAAGATCTGGACCCAACTCAGGTGTTACTTTGGTTTGCATCTTTTCTTTCCTCATGCTCCTCTAGCAGCACACCATGTCTTTCTTCATTCTCTCATAGACATGGCCGTCACAGCCTGGTCATACAGACTTGGTATACAGACTTCTAAAGACTTGTTTATGGATGATCTCTTTGCCACATATTAACAACTCACAGTCAAATTTGCAAGGCATCCTCTTACGCAGTGTAAATTTGTTTACCGTGTCTATTACACCAAGGTCTGTCTTTCTGAAATGGACAGCTGTTTCTTCAGCGTGTGACAGGTGCCATCAGTCAGCTGCTAACCTTATGCATATGTTCTGGTTGTGTCCTCGGCTGCATAGCTATTGGAGTGAGGTGTTTGCTGTTGTTTCAGATGTGATTGGTAGGAAAATTGACCTGGGACCCCCTGTGTGCTCCGTTTGGAGTGTTCTCAGGTCCATCATCTTTGTCCTCTTCCCAGAAATTCTTTAGCCTTTAAGACGATTCTGGCCAGGAGGGTTGCTTAACTTAAGTGGAATTCACCACAGCCTCCTTCTCATAAACACTCGCTCAGGGATACGCTGTACTGTCTCAAACTTGAGAATGTCATTACAGGGGACCTCTGATAAACCTTTACAAAAATGAAGGCCGCTGCTACAAATAGCGGGACAAACTAATTTTTCTTTTTTCCCCAGACTAGTTTTGTCTGTTTACTGTCTTTATTTTTTCATTATAATTATTTACTCATTTTTGTTTTTATGTGTTTTATATGTACTGTGAATATTACATGGAGTGAACCTTATTCTGTTTTATAATATATGTCGTAATACAAGTGGCTGGAGGTCGTTTGTGATGGATTTGTTTTTTTTAAGGATTGTACAGTATATCTTATGTTTAACATTGTGGGTGACTTGCATGACTATGCAGTTTCTGAAAAAACTTAATAAACAAAACTTAAGGTCAGCTTGACTACTACACTGCCCGGTCAAAAAAAAAAAAAGAGTCACACATGAATATGTTGTTGCTCCCCTTTAGCCTTACTTACAGTTACAGTGGGCAAATTTTTTTTTTCTTGAATACATCAAAAGAGTAAGCTCTGCTATTTTTTCCAAATCCACCTAATCATAATAAGACACTGGTAGAATCTTCTTAGATCATAGCACAGGCTTTAATTCTCTTCTTGGAAGGAATGTGGCGTTACAGTGTTTAAAAGTGGCCATAAGTATTAAATCAGAGACCCATAAAGCATGTGGAATGAATAACTTGTCTATACCTCTCCTTCTTCTATCTGTGTCTCTGTGTCTATGCCAGTTTTGGCAGGAATAAAGAGAGGAGTGGTCGGCCTGTCCAGAAGTGCATCTGTCTGGCCATCCACATTGGCGGTCTCAATCTGATCACTCAGCTGCTCCAAGTATAATTCTAGAATATAAATCAGTCAGCATTGTGTATGGGTTAACATGTGTTTACTGAAAAGCACCTAAACAAAATTCTAGCTCAAAGTAATAAGACAATCTCGTAATACTTTTTAATGATGTTGTTGACGTGTTGATATTAGTACTCAAGAGATATAAACATTAAAAATATATATTTACAAGCAGAAAAGTTGAAAAGGTTTTTTAAACAATCCATGAATAGCTACCAGTCTGAACGGAAATGTGCGTTCTCCCCTCTGGTGTAACTGGACGTCTTCTCTGGAACCTGTCTTTTGTCCCTGTTCTCATTGGGGCTCTGCATGTTGCTGTTTTCTGTCGCAGATAATAAATAGTGTTAACTGCTGACATTGGACTGAAAAAACAATAACACATTGCTCCCATTGGGCGGCACTGGGGTGCAGTGGCTAGCACGTCTACCGTGGCTCGGGTCGTTCTGTGTGGAGTTTGCATGTTCTCTTCATGCTTGTGTTGGTTTTCTCCAGGTACCCCGGTTTCCTCCCACAGTCTAAAGACATGTACATCAGGCTAACTGGCTGTTCCAAATTTCCCCTAGGTGTGAGTGTGAATGGTTTTGTGTGTGTTGGCCCTATGATAGACCTCCGAGCTGTTGAGGGTGTATCCTGCCTTGGCTGTTCCAAATTGCCCCTAGGTGTGAGTGTGAATGGTTGTATGTGTGTTGACCTGCAATGGTCTGGCATGCTGTTCAGGGTGTACCACGCCTTCGCCCAGAGTTGCTGGTCAATGCTGATTGGCTGAAAATTAATAATTTGTTGTTGGGAAACTTGAGTTAATTCACTGCATGTGTTTAAATGTGTATATTTAAATCCCTTGCTTTCCAAGGAAAAGGCTTGAGTCTGGGCAAGGGTGCATGACGTAGTAGATTATCTTCTCAGCAGATTTGCGACTCTGCTGGGAATGACATTTTCTTGCAGTGCACTGATGCGATTCTACAGTAAACTTTTCTTGCCCCTGTGAAAGTTTGATTCCTGTGTGTATAAATACTCACATTTGACACGATGCATTTAGGGTAGGAACTTCCTCTGACAACACGTCGGTCATACATGATGTTTCCATAGACTGGTCGTCCTTCATTTCTGTATCACATAAAAAATAAAGAATAACCATGCGTTTAAATGCTCCATCACTTGGATAAGTTCATTCAGACAGTCATTGAGTACAGATCACACTATAGAATCTTATATAGACTTAAACAAACAAGTTTCAATATAGACTTACTGTATCATGGCAGGATCCATGGCATGTTGAAGTCCTGAAAGGATGAAGAAAGAGAGTTGAAAAAGACGAGTATGGGTCATGATGGATACAGCTATGTGAAAGGTGCCATGACCTTGGCACAGACACAGACTTCAGAAAATCGATTAACAACATACTGCAATATAAATTGCAGGAGGGTTTGTGTCCAGATAATAGGGTCAAAACAAAGCAATACCGGGCATGCTGCTTTTGGTGTCACTTTTGTAACCAAAATAAAAACATATATATGTTGTATCCATTTTTATATTTGTTTTTTTTTATATTTCAGGTTTTTTTTGTTTTTTTTGTCTGCTGAGAACCAGAAATATTTTTTCCAGGTACCCTGGTTTTCCTAGACCTTTTTTGCTGTCCAGGGTGTACCCTGCCTTTACCCAGTTGGCTGAAAGAACCTTGAGCCCCACTAACCTTGTATGATTAAGAGGTTTAGCAAAGGAATGAATGAATTAATCTTTTTGAATGTGTGTGAGTGTGGTTATTTACTCACCTGGACTTTTGTTGTAAGTGCAAATTGCAGGCTTCTGGACTTTTATTTGTACACTTTTTGTGCGTCTCTTATTCATATTACTAATGATACGTAAAAAAAAGGTATATGTCATTGTGTCTTTATAGACCCAGTGGTTAAACTTATGCTTGTTATGTCACAGAAGCAGGTATGTTCACGTCAGCAAAGTTCCAAAACCCTTGATTGTCATGTGATTCACATACACCCAGATAGTGTGATGTCCCACATGTTCCACTGGTGTCATACTCAAGGCACATGGGCCAAATCAGGCTCGGCAACACATTCGATGTGGTCTGCAATCCGATGTGGTGATGCGTTGTGCGCAAATGACCACCCTCTGTAGAGCTTTGCGGACCAGACCATTACAACTGCCATACCATGTCGTGATGCAGCCAGACAGAATACTCTTGATGGTACATCGGTAGAAGTTGGTAAGTATTTTGGAATCCATGCCAAATGTGTGACCAGCTCAGAACATCACTGATGTTGATCCCCAGGAACCTGAAGCAACTGACTCTCTCCACCTGTCCCTTCAATGTGGATATGGGCGTGGCCTCCACTCCTGCAGTCTCCCGTAGGCCACGATGAGCTCCTTGGTCAAGTTATTAATGACTTAAGAAAGTTAGCATGCATTGTCGCTTTTAAGCATTGTCAAAAAATGCAAGTGAATAAAGGAAAAGAGGACACGTCTCAATCTCATGGTTGCACTTTTAGAATAGATGTTCAGTGATTATTCAGTCCTCAATCACCTTTAAGTGTAGTGATGAGGCCCTCAGTGAAAATGGGCGGCACAGTGGTTTCCTCCCACAGTCCAAAAGACATGCACAGTAGGCTAACTGGCTGTTCAAAACCACCCCTAGCTTTGAGAGTGAGTATGAATAGTTGTGTTTATTGGCCCTATGATTGACTGGCGAACAGTGCACGGTGTACCCCGCCATCCCCCTGAGTCGGCTGAGATGGGCACCAGCCTCCCCATGACCCTAATTAAAATGAATAAATGAATGAATGTATTGAGGGGCGGCACGGTGGTGTAGTGGTTAGCACGACTTCCACACAGCAAGAAGGTGAGAAGAGACTCGATCCCCAGGCTCGAGAAGTTTCTGTGTGGGGTTTGCATGTTTTCCCACAAAATATTGTGTGTATGTCCTTCTAAGATCCTCATATGAGAACCAATGGGTATTACTCTTTTGCCAAACTTTCCCTTGTTTCAAGACATTGATCAAGTTTAATAGTTGTTGGGTGTTGCGGGACAAAAGCAGTCTGAAGAAATGTGAAGACACACAACATTATTTTTTAGGTCTCTGGAAAATATATGCTCTTTATATACTATACACACAGTCACAGACACACACACACATATATATATATATATATATGAATAAAATTATTTTAATTAGTTCAGCATAAAAACAGCTTTTTCTAGAGAATTCCAGTGCTTGGAACTAAGAGCAACAAATCATCTGTGTGAGGCAAGGCACTGTCAACAGGTTTCAAGGATAAAGTTATGGACATTCTCCTGTCAGGAGATGGATACAAAAGAATTCAAAGGCTTTATCAATCCATAGGAACACAGTAAAATCCAAGTAGAAAGTATTTGGTGCTACTAGGACCCTTCTTGGATCAGACCATTTCTTGAAACTGGATAAGAAAAGGTTAGGCAGAATTTGGTTGAAATGGCTACCGAGAGGCCTAATGCAATTTTGAAGCAGTTACAGATAATTCTGTCAGTGTTCATTGTTAATATGACTGGAAAAAACTAAAACAAACAAACAAACAAAAAAAAAACCAGGAGGATTACAAGGCA
>JBCNYG010000017.1:15656794-15667741 GCA_039654305.1 Porochilus rendahli
GACGTTGAGGAGGAGGTTGTTGTCCTGGCACCATAATTCCAGGTTTCTGACCTCCTCTAGGTAGGCCGTCTCGTCGTGAGGATTCTTTATCTGTCTTCAGAGAAGAAAAATATTATATTTCTACATTTCTTTAATTTATTCTGGAGAGTGATGTAATAGCCAACCTGTGAAAGAAACAGAGCAGAGCAAGTTATTATTAGTAGTAGTAGGAGAAGGTGTGGTAATAGTAGTTGTAGTAGTGTTGTTGTTACCTGTTCAAAACTTTATGTCTCCTCACCAGCAGAGGTCACAATATTCAGCTAAGGTTTCTAGCCCAGGTTCTGACTCCTTACATTAACACGCCAAGATCACTTATTCATTGTGACGCCTTGTAAAATATTGCAGGCATTAAATCTCTGAGCCTTGTTATCATATTTATCAGTGTTGGCTAGATGACGCTTCCTGAAATATCAAAACTTTTGGTGTTCTATTGCCAACTAGAGGCTTGTTATGGTCTGATTCAAACCAGAGACCATTCAGTACGCTGCTTTAACCATCAGGCTATAGCTGCCCCTCAGAATAAGAATGTAGACTTAGTGAAACAACCTCAGCATATGTGGATCCATTCCTGACACAACCCCTAAAAAGGGAAAACCACACAAGCAATCATACAGACTTCGCCCAACCTTCTCAATTCACATTTAATATCTCTGATAGCCAGCATACCATTAAAAATCCAGTGTTTGACCCTCAGCCTGCCCTATTGCTTTATTATTTTAGATTTCTCTGTGCACTGATTGTACAGTGAGTACTGCTCAGATAACAGCAATTTGCCAGTTTGGGATTTTTCTGTGTGAATATGATTTCTTGTGACTGACAAGGTGGCAGCATGTCCGCTTGACAGTAAGAAGGCCTGGGGCTTGATTCCTGGACTCAGGTGTTTCTGTTTAAGTTCAGAAGCAGTTCAGCAAATGAATGAGCGAGAGAGTGGATTTGTTTTTATGTTGGTGGAAGAACAGGTGATTTGGATGCAGTACATTCTTAATGTCTATAGATGTCAGGATTGTATTTTGTTAATTCTCATTGCCCAACTTTAAATCTGCATCTGCAGGTGTCATTGACTCCATTTTACCTGTAATGACGTGCAATCTTATGTTATAGAGAAATGTAGTTTCAGAATTATGCTAAACACATTATTCCATTATTTCTCTTTACTTTATTACAGACAAGCCTGTGTACAAAACAGCATGCAGTTGATCCTTGTTAATGTAGAGGTTTAAAAAAATGTCAAGTCTTCAAGTTCAAGTCATGTTGGGTTTAAATGTCATTCCTCAATATTAACCTGTATATACTAGAATGAAAATCTGTTTCTTTAGGGCTGTGGTGCAACACATGACAATTACATGGCACAGTACACAGAAGTACATGAAGTACACGATGACTATGGTGTGGACTATTTTAGTGTCATAGCTGTGTCATAGCATCATGTAGGACAAATTAGCTACCAGATTATTAACGTAAAATAATAAAATAAAATAAAATAAAATAAAACACCATCACTCTTTGAGATCCTGACAGAATCATTTCCCAACATTATCACTGTGCATCGTCCAAAATGCCAAAACACTGTTTCACAGTTCCTATAATAATTACTGTAAGTAACATTACAGTAATTAGGAGATGGAATGTTGTTTGCCAGTCCTGATGTGTTTTTAAACATTACAGGTGATTTGCTCTGCTTTGAGGCAGCGGTAATTGAGCTGTAATATGCACAGATGGTGCTGCTGCTGTGACCCTGTGCAAACACAACTGCACGTGACATTAATGACATTAGCTGCAATGTTTGGAAATTTGTCCTGGATGCACTGGCTTCGGAGTGACGAAACAGGATTTTGCATTTTGTGTAATAAGGGTTGAATTCTACACGCATTCCCCCACAAACTCTTTATTTTTTTAAATTGTGGTGTTTGTGGTGTTTATTTGCATTTTTCAACCTAATAAGAAACAAAAGGGCTCAATTTCCTGCCAGTTTAATGAAAGTTGAATTGGCTGATTACTTAAGACCAATTTTCCAGCAATTATCTACACTAGACAGTGGATACGACATCATTTATCCATCAGGCTCATGGGAAGGCTGGGGACACTGGGATCCCCTCGACATCAGGCAGGAGGTGGGGAACACACTAAACAAGCCAACAATTGGTAATCCAAACACAAACACACCTATGGGCAATCAGAAAAAAAAGAGTAGCCAGTTGACCTAATATGCATGTCTTTTGTACTGAAAAAGGAAACCGGGAATACCCAGAAGAAACCCACAAAAGCACGGGGAGAGCATGTAAACTCAACATAAAACGTTCAAAACCAAGAACCATCTTGCTATAAGGCGACAGTGCTATCTCCTAAGCCACCGGCTCACCCCAGTGCTAGTTTCCATGGGCATAAAGCACAGCACCAGAGTGGATGGACTGATGAAAAAAGGGGTGTGACATTCCAAACCCACCAAATGCACTGCCATTTTCAGATTTATTTAACTCCAAAATCGACCAAGTGCTACCGCTTTGTGAGCCGTCTGTTTAGAGCAGACGAACAGACGAGACGGTATTTTCCTGACATTATCTGCAGCACTGTAACTCCTGTATTATTTCTTGCTACACCTGTTTAAGTATTTGCATTATTTACTGTATGTAATTTATCACCTTATTTTAAATAAATGTTGTCAATGTGCTTTTCTTACATTACCTTCTCAGTAGAGTTTTCTGCACTGATATCTTTCTTAATCCGTGACCCAATGGACCAGCAACAGGATGTACTGTATTTAGTTATGGAGAATTCAAAGCACATCTGTAACTTATTCTGGATACAAACAGCTGCCACATGCCATAAATGTAAATATATACTTCAGGGCAAGCAGACTACTTCATTTAAATAATAAAAACAACAGTCTTAATTACCCTTTTTTAATTTGTATCAAATTAAATAAAACCATTTAGTCACAATTCAAGCTAATTAGGAAAACAGAAATTTTTTACATTCATGATGTGTTAACGTCATAGTAATCCAACAAAAGTGAAACAACCTTAGGTCTAACTACCAGGAATGTTGTCAGTTCAAATCCTGGCAATGATATCCAAGGACTTTCCAGGCCCAGTTCCATCAGATTCAAGCAGTTTGATTCACGAAGCAGGGATCATTCTCTTCAATTCACAGCAGGTTCTGCATCGGTCCAATCGGATGTCCAGTGGATCTTTACTAAACCAGTCTTTGTCAGACTCATTATTTTATTTTATCCAGGTTATACCAGGAAACCCCAAATATGACCTAGTGTATATAAATGGTTAGCAGATCCATTTGTAGTTATGTGTTTGGGCTGATGTGAGGTTTAATAATTAAACAACAAACTAGTGCAACATTTACAATAGAAGGGATTTGCCGCAGGAGGTACATACATTTTTCATTTATTCAATAAATATCCTCTCAGAAAAGTGTTACTTTAATTTGCCGTCATTTTATTATACGCTAATTTTTCTTTTGTTCTTCTTCTGATGCCTTGATGTCTTCTTTTCACTCCTCATCCACTGTTCACATCATTTTACCAACAGCATTTCCTTTTTCAGATTTCAGTTTTTTTCAGAAGTGTTTATTAGCTTCATCTACCAACACCTCTAATTCTGTAGGGTCGGATTTCATTCTGCGCTCCACTCACCATGGTGCAAAACACGAAACACGCGAAACCCTCATTTTAAATAGGCGTGTCTCCAACACGTTTGCGCATGTTGTGATTTATGCAATCACTCTTAGTAAATCACCTGCAAACCGCAGTTTCACCCCACACTCAAAATTCTAGATTGCACACGCAAATAAGTACATGCAAATTGGGATCTTAGTAGATCTGGCCCTATGTATGTATTTATGTTTGTCTGTTTTTATGTTACGTATGGTATGTATAGTATGTATTTATGCCTGTCGTGCCAGTTTGCACATTTGCCCGTAGTGGTTACCAGTGGAACATAAAGCACAAAGGTCATGTAGACTTGTTTTGTAAATGGTTTTATTAAATGGAAACCATGGTAAACACAATTTGATTGACTGTGAAAGAGTCCATAATCTTCCAGCCCAGACCGGTCAATAGGTTTTTCCTTTGGCCCACCAGCACTCAGCCAAAATACAAACTTCAAATAAAGTCAATTGGCCCCCCCCATAGCTCGCTATGATTTCTTTTTTACGCCCCCCAAACCAGTTAAGGCCACTTAAGAGCCCCCGATGGCCAGTCCGGGCCTGGTACCAGTAATTTAACTTGGGCCGGAGGCATAGTAGTGGTGGGCTCATGATCAGGAGGTTGTGGGTTCAAATCCCAGTTAGACCCCACCATGCTAAAACCCCTGGGCAAGGTTTGACCACAAGTGTGCCTCTGTCCACTCAGCAGTATAAATGGGTACCAGTAAAAAATACTGGGAAGGTAACCTGCAATGGACTAGTGTCTCATCCAGGAGGAGTTGAACTCCTAGTTGCTATGGAAACCGCACACAACACTGTAAAGTGCCATACATATCAAACTCACGGGCCGCACTAACATGAAGCTTTCATATTAAGGCGGGGGCTGCAAAATATCATCCTGTGGGCCGCAATTAGTTTGAGACCCTGC
Source organism: Porochilus rendahli (assembly GCA_039654305.1). Classification (NCBI taxonomy): domain Eukaryota; kingdom Metazoa; phylum Chordata; class Actinopteri; order Siluriformes; family Plotosidae; genus Porochilus; species Porochilus rendahli. The sequence continues at coordinate 15,661,419 of JBCNYG010000017.1, forward strand.
TTTAAAGGATGGTGCAGGAAGTGTTGCTTCTTGCAGACTAGATGATTCAATATCACACAGTTAAGCCAAGGTTATGTTTGTCTCTGATCATATGGGCCGAGTCGAGTCATGTCATCTTCTGCTGTTCACAGTTGACAGGATAAATGATTTCCATTTGGAATGTTACCAGTCTCTGATAGGTGGAGCATGACAGCAGATAGGTGGGTGGGACCAGAATGGTGCGAGGAGCATAGAGAATTAGTTGGGCTGAGCTGAATGGCTGTGGTGTCTTGGAGTGTGTGCTCACTTGTCTCCATTTCAAACGCGATTCCATCCGTCCTCCTTATGCCCCAGTGGTCCGATCTGGTGCTGGCATGCGAAGAGTGGATGGAAGGCTGGCGGCTAAACAAGCAACACACTCCAAAAAAAGACAGTGCCACCAGCAGTAGGATGGGTCCGATGATGATAGGTGGGTTGTTTGAGGGTAGCATCTTAACGAAGCCAAAAGCACCTACAAGGGTGATGTTAATCCCGGCTAGCATGATGCAAAGCCCACAGGCGCAGCATAGAGCTGGGGACGGGTGGCTGTGCAGACGTGAGGATTGCTTCTTCGCGTCGGCTAGTTGTGGGTCTTGTCCAGAGCAAATCATCCTCCCTATGGAGTCTCTTCTCTTTCTCAGCTCAGTCTTCTCCAGGTATCTGCTAAGAAAGAGAAAGGGAGTGGGAGTGACAGTGATGATTAATGAAGGTAGCATGGGAGTGGAATAACATTTGCGGTTGTACTAATATCTGTCTGGCTGTGAGTCATTTCAGAGGGAACTCTCAGGAGGGGCAATTCAATTAGTGTAGTCAAGTCCAGATGACCGCAATGATGAGGAGCTTTGTAAATGGCTTAGATTATGGTGCAATATAACTTTATTACCTGCTGGCTCTGTGAAAAGATCTCTTAGTCGGGCTTTGGTGCTGTCTGTGTGAGATATTAAATATGGCATCCATTTCTTTATAGACATTTCTTTATTTCCCTTAAGGCACATGCACAGAAATGCTGTAGAGCAAAAAAATCCCTTATATTTACATATAAATAATTAAATTAAATGTTTCTACATAAAAATTCTAGAAAGCCAAGTGAACACTAATAAATTAAACAAAGTCAGTATGTAGAGTGAAGACCCTTTGCTTTAAAAAATGTAGTATCTGAGGTCCAGTTTGTGCAGTTTTACAGGTAATGAGCTGTAAGAGTTAGTGAGCATCTCGCAGAACCAGCCGTGGTTCTCCTGGAGATTTTCACGGTCACACTTGCTTCTTTATTTGTATGTAAAGCCTCACATCCTTCATTATGCTCCTGTCTGAAAAATGATCTCTTATGTAATATGCTGCTTTCTTATTGACATACAAACATCCCCTCACCACCATCATATTTAATTCTGTGCTGCAAAACAAATGTTTTGAAAAGTAGTTTTGTATTTAGTTGCTAATGTACAAGTCATATAATAAAAATCTATAGAAAAATGTTTTACTACAATAAAATAGGATGCCTAAGAATTTTACCCAGTACTGTATGTATGTGTATAAATGTATAATAGCTTGGATGGATGGGATAGATTTCACACTTACCTATCGACTACAAGTGTTGTATTCCCAGCTTCAGGAAGTAGACACTCTCTGTATACAGCAATGCTCAGAGCACACTGAATAGCTCTAAAATCGCTTATCCAGAACATCCAGCTGTGGTCCATTCAACTGAGCACCAAGTTCTCTTCCAGCTGGTTTATAAAAAAAGATCTGACTGAGAGTACTGCTTTCCACGCCCACCACCATTTGCAAGCCAGCCTAACGAGGTGCCACGCTCCTTTCCATTATATTGTGTGGACTTTAATACTCTCGGTTGCAGTATTCATATTTACATTTCATTTCACCAGTATGTGCTAAAAATGCAGTTACACAGTTGTGTATAAAGGGATAAACAACATTAGGACACCATGACGAAGACAAAGAAATTTGAAGAAATCATTTATTAGGGTTCAGATTTCTTGGTTATAATAAATAGAAAAGTAGTGAATTGCATCTTTCTTCCTCACTGCCTTTCTTCAAACATCTTTTGGACTGTCTGAGGTGGAGAAGGGTTAAAAAATTTATAGTGTAAGATGAAGCATGTAAAGTGTAAACATGAATAGATCTTTCTACTAAAAATATCCATTTAATAGGAAAACTGAGCGGTAGCCTGGTAATAATATGGTAGTAGTAATATGAACTACTGTAACCTATAGACAGCTGAAAAACTAATGGATCTGTTACGGAATAAAGGCATTATTTGCCGGCCTGGTTTTGTCTTTTTCTCCCATAAGAAGGAAGAGTCTCTGCAAATGAATACAAAGATATCCTGATCTCCTTTATTTGAAAATGAAACGATTATATACACTGTGCATGGGATCTTCCAGGATGGGAAATGCCCATGCCCACATGGGCTCACTAAATGGTTTGAGGAGTATGAAAATGATTTTGGAATAATCTGTCAGTCAGCGCTCTCAATCACCATCACTAAGTGGAGGAATATCTTTTGGAAGAATGGAGCACAGTATGGTTCTGAACCTAATCATTCAGAACCTATGCCGAGAAGTTCGCTATGGTGGCTTCTGGTGGCCTAAAAGACACATTATGCTATTTCCCTCTTTGTCACATGTGTATTTCTAAACTGATTCTGGCATGAGGACTGGTAATAGGAACCCATGATGTAACAACCGTTGAAATAGACTTTAGGAGAATGGGCACGCTCTCTTACCAAGGAAGCATCACTGTGTTTTGTTAGAAAAAGTTGTAATTAATAATTCAGATAAAGCAAGGAAATGTTAACAGCGTTTTCCCATGTTATTTTGAGAACAAAGAACACAACATTAAAATAACACAAAATTAACGTAGTTAACTGGAACATGTAGTGACAACATCTATAAGCTAAAAATAAAAAGTAGGTAAATATTACACTAAAATGTATAAACAACTATAATTCTATATACATTCAATGACCTTTGAACAGAATTGTTTTATTTATGGCACGTCGATAGACTTTGATGTCGGTGTGAATATACCGGAGCAATGTGGTGCTGCCCATATAGTAGACAGTTGCCAGCAGTTCAGCGAGTCCAAAAAAATGATTGTCAATACCATCTAGGGTATTGGCAATGTGCTGCCCCGAAGTGAAGGGATCGCATGCACCATACTGTGACTTCAACACATGATCTGTGTTTTTGAACAAATAGCACAAACAGAATGCATTTCCATGAGCAGCTGTATGGCTCTTTCAGCACCCAGAAGTATAGTGCCCAAAGAAGGGACGAAGAGACCACCCCTTATATCACAGCACCGAGAGATGGTCCATCTCTCACTTTGCCTTGGGACTTAATGATACATTATTGTCCAAATACATATCGGTTATGAACACAGACCAGAAATCATAGCCTTGGCCATGTCAGGCATAACCGCTGCTCCAGCTCCAGTTCTGCGATTCCCAGCTTATTTGATAAATTATCTATTATCATATTATCATTCTGCTTAAATTATGGCAATGTGTGAAATATTACCTGTGAAATGTTATTATAAATGTTATACTTCCACATTTGTTTCTCGTTGTTACACCCAAACCCACCTGTACCTGTCCAGCATTTTGCATCAACTACGCCCAGGCAAAATGGCGACGAAATTGGCATATCAAATTCTGTACCAAATCCCTGATGTACGTTTATGGTAATGACTCTATGTAACCAGGGTTGTTGATAGCACCTGTGTGGCAAAACAAACCATGAATCCAACACTTGTTAATCTCTATTGTTGTCAGACCTGAACTGTTTTTTCATAGATGAACTGGTCACTGTTGGTAAAAATGGCTTCTGCAGTCTCAAGACTAGTTTGCCTTTTAGCCTGAAGCGTGATGGCAAGTTAAGGATGAATGCAGAGGCATATTTCTGCACAGATGACTTCTGTTGAGAATCTCATTCAATGTACATCACTTACTTTCAGTACTCTATATGTAACACATTGAATCTACATAGAAGGACATAATTATGCGAGTGCAGCAGGAACGAGTGGTAACTCCTGAGTCAGTGTACTGTGTAACATCAAGCCATCAACAACAGGACCTGTTTAACATTTATTTTTGTTATGGTAGCACATGGGTTTGTGCTTTTATGCAGGGCTATAGCATTTGCAATTGGCCAGATCAGATGTTTTGAATGAGACAGCTTAATAAGGGACAGGATGTCATTAGAAGGAAACTCTGCCCCTACGGACATCTGAACGCAACTCAAAACACTTTATTCGGCTCATTAATTCCTTGCTGTAGGCATGCTGAAGCATTTCAAGGGTCTCCAGTACCAACCAGAAGTTTTCATGTGTTTGACATAGAATTTGTCATTTGCTTTTTTGGTCCATTTTAAAATCACAAATGCAGAAGTACAAGCAGAAGTGAAAAGAAACCCATATAACAACAGTCCCTATGTTAACAGCACAGTGTCACATGGCATGTTGATGGCGGTGAGCACCATTCCTACATGAATAATCCTGGAATTATTTGAATCACACCTCATACCTGCGAGAAACCAGAGGAAACTCACATGAACATGGGTAGCAACTCTTCATAGAGACTAACTTGAACTCAACCGAACCCAAGACAATTGTGCGAACACTTCAAACATTATGTTAAAAATAAAAATGTCCATAACATTAAGAAACATACTCATATTTTCCTATTAGAAGAAATTAATTAGAATTAGAATATGGTGGCTTTTTCCTGGAAAAAAGTACCGGTTTAAACTGAGGGATTCTTATCGTTGCCTTAGAAGTTGTGTAAACAAACGCTAGGCCAAAAAAAAATAATAATAATTTTGCAATAGTTTTGGACAGTCAAAATTTTGTCATGTCAAAGACACTTTAGCCGTCATGATGTTGAATTGTGCATTTCAATTAATTCTAAAATACAGACACAAAGCAAGTTCCTTTCATGATGAAATGAATTCTCTATTGCATTCTCTAGAACATTAAAATTACAAATATTCTTACAAAAAACTAGGAAAGAGACAAATGTGCACATACCGGACACATACAAAGATAAGAGGAAAAAAAAAAATCCATGACATTATGGACATAAAATACAAGTACGGGGGCAGGGGTAGCACTTTTCACAACAGCAGTATTGTACATGGGTATGCTACCTGCTGGCATGGTCTGTCACATTGCTGAGCCCTGTGCCTAATAAAATGTGCAAATTAGGTCTGAGGTAAAAAAAAAATATATATGAATATAAATATAGGTCCATCTATCACTTCAAAAAAGTATTCCTATAAAAATTAAAATGCATTAACAATGTCATTCACTACAAAGGAGGAAAAAAACCCACAAATATGAAAATGTGAAAAGCTAAGTGCATATAAATAATAATAATAACCCTCACACACACACACACACACACACACACACACACACACACACACACACACACACACAAATATAGTTAAAAACAAAGCAAGTTGAGAACTGTTACTGTAAATGCTAAAATTAGATGCATCCACCTGATTTATCAGCACCTTTAAAAAAAAACTCAACAATAAATATTTAGGTTTTCTGAAACATCTCACAGCTTTACACATTCAGTACATTAACACCGCACATGTGGTCCACCATGAATCTGCAACCACCTAAAGATGTATCTTTCAGAATGCGCTCCTCCTGTAGCTCTGCTGTAATGCATACTCCTTTAATGGCTTTATGGAAACACTACCGCAGCTATCATGTGTTTACATATACAGGTCTTAACATCATGTCCACTGCTGTGTGTTTTAAGTGGTACAGAGCATAGCTCGTGGAACAAAACGTTCCCCTTGCTCTGTGTACTGTGCAAAAGGTTAGTTTGAAACCTAAGGAGTGTTCAGGTATTGGCTGGTGCTTCGGAGGGCGTGAGCCTGTGCTCTACGTCTCGCCAGTCTGGAGTTGGAAGGTGGAGAGAGTCTCATGGAGCACATGATGGCGCCGTTATCCTCCTGCTCCTCATCCTGCTGTGACAGCTGCCTGTTAAAGGCGATCGCCTCCGCTGCAAACTGGGTCAGATCCTTGGTGCTGCATTTCCTAACAGCAACACAGATGTCCAGTTACAGGCATATTCATTCATTCATTCATTCATTTTCTGAACCGCGTATTCCTAATTAGGGTCGCAGGGAGGCTGGCACCCTGGACAGCTCGCCAGGCCATCGCAAGGCCATCAGTCACACAACCATTTGCACCCACACTCACACCTAGGGGTGATTTGGAACAGCCAATTAGCCTACTGTGCATGTTTTTGGACTGTGGGAGGAAACCGG
>JBCNYG010000017.1:15714999-15728485 GCA_039654305.1 Porochilus rendahli
TTACTGTATCGAGCACTGTCTTACGGAAAATTGACTAAGGACTATACTTTATATTATACTTTATATAATATAAAATGTGTGTATGTATTTTTGCAAACATTTTGGATACTGAGAAGTTTAAATAATATTAACAAGCATTTAAAACTGAAGGAAAGAGTTTTAAAGATCTGTGAAATGTAATCCTACCAAATGCGTATTATAAATGAGGAAAAACTTAAAAGATATTTATAAAAGATTAAAGGTTACTTGGCTCAACTCAAACACGTGTATCACATCAGGTGAACATTAGAAGATCATTACTAAGAATTTTGAATGAGGTTTGCCCTATTTAAGTTGTGTTCCTGACTATTGAAGTGAGAGTAAGCACCATGGTGAGAGCAAAAGAACAGTCTGAGGCCTTCAGAAAGAAAAAAGTTGCAGCTTCTCCGTCTGGAAGAGGATTGAAAAAGATCTCAAAAGATTTTGAAGTCAGTCATTGCAATGTCTGGAAAATGGTCAACAAGCGGAGGGCTTTCGAAACGACTGCCAACATGCCCAGGTCTGGTTGTCCTGGCACGTTTACCCCGAGAGCAGACCGCAAGATGCTAAAAGAGGTCTCCCAAAACCCTAAAATGTCATAATGGGATCTACAGCAGGCTCTGGCTACTATTGATGTTGAAGTGCATGCCTCTCATGGCAAACTTTCTTCAGACAGATGTCAGAGACTAGAAGATGGCTACAACAAGTGTCTCACTGCAGTTATTTTAGCCAAAGGGGAGTAACACTAGCTATTAGAGGGTAGGGTGTCCTAACTTTTTTCCCTCAGGTAAAATATGTATTTCTGTAGAATTAAATTTTTCAGAAGATCTTAAAAAAGTCCTTTATTTAGTTTCAGTTGTTCAGATTTAATACTTGTATCCCTCAGTATTCTTAAAATTAAGATTAATTATTCATAGATCCAAAATTGTTACAAAAATACACAGGTTTTGATAGGGTGTGTGTGTGTGTGTGTATGTGTGTGTATGTATGTATGTATGTATGTATATATATATATATATGTATGTATATATATATATATGTATGTATAATATACACATATATTATATATTATTATAATATAATATATTATATATTATTATAATATAATATATTATATATTATTACATATTATCATATATATACATACATACATACATACACACACACTTCACCCTCGATTTCCCATACAAAATCCGGCACCGGACATTATTTGGTGTTGCCGGAAAATTGCCTGTATAAGTCCGGGAACCGATGATGGAAGTCTGGGTCGGTCATGATTTTCCAACTTTCCTCCTGTCCGGCCTGTTCCCGTCCAAGTGGATGGATGAAAATGAAGCAGCAGAGGGGCACTAAATAATGAACAGATAGTGGCATCAGTGATGGGAGAGCGACATGAAAGTGAGGACAGTGACGATGAGCCGGAACCCACATTTCAAAATGAATGTGATAAAAGAATGTGCTTATTCGATCCATAAGTTTGTGGAAACACAATATTGTGTATTGAGTGTCGGATAAGTGTTGGAAAAGTCCAGGACTGCTGCTGAATAATGGCGATTGCCGGACCGATCATGGTAAATGTCCGGGAAAGGGTAGGAACCCCAGACATAAGCGATTGCTATCTTCTATATTACTTTTAATCTTATTTGTAATACTGTATTATTTCTTTGCCAAAGGCAGTAAGTATAATCATTAAACCAGAAGCTATCATCCTAAGATTTTGCTCAAAGAAAGAAATAAATGTAGAGATTTGAATGAGTAACTTTTTACAGGTGCTGTCTTCTCCTTTAAAATCAAAGCTCACGTTTCCCAGTAATCTGTTAGTTAGGCTTTAATGAGGCTTATACATTCACTCGTGTACTAATTTGCCGAACCGCTTAATACTACTAAAGGAGAAGACAGCACCTGTAAAAAGCCTATCTCAGCAGACACTGGGCGAAGGTGGGGCGGTGTACCCCAAAACAGCTCGCCAGACCATAGTAGGGCAACACACTGACACCCAGGAGCAATTTGTAACAGCCAGTTAACCCAATGTACATGTCTTTGGACTGTGGGAGGGCGTGCTAACCACTGCACCAGTGAAGGAAAAACAACCTCACTGAATTTTACAGTTTTGTTCTAGCTAAATATTTATTTTAATTCTTATCTTTTCTATGAGCCGTTCTTGATGTCTGTGATTTGTATAAATGTTTCAATTGGCTAAATAAATGAAATAATTAAATGATTATTGTCATGTACATTTTAAGGAACTAAATCTCGCTACCCTTCCCAGTGTTGCTAAAAATATGAAGAAATCCAGTTTTGCTATACGATTACGTCTGACACAAGCACATTAGAGTTGCAGCTGCATGACCGCTGCTGTTCCAGAATAACTGTCAGCAGGAGACTTCCCTCTTTAATGGTTAATATGGGCGAGTCTATGTGTGCTCGTTGCGTTTGCTAAAGCCTTAAGAGTGCCATACCTACTGTAGTGCATTCCGTTATTGGTCATGTCTTGTGTTGAATGCTACAAACCCAACAAACCCTCCTCGTCCCAGTTCAGACTTGGCTATCTATAAAGTTTATTATGTTTTGATGAATGACGGCCCAGTGAGTGGCTTATTAATAGCTGCTAACTTACCAAAGCCTGAGCAGTTTCGTGTTTTGAGGCCAGCTTTGTGTATTTAGAGAGCTTTGTGTGACTGGATGCTGCTTTGTGTTTGAGGGTGTGTTTCGGCATTGCGTGTGCTGCTCAGGGCAGCCTGGGCAGAACAATAGGCCCCTTCATGATAACAGAGTAGCCACTGATTTCTTGGCCTGCGCTGGCGAATAATCTTATGGACGCAGGCTGGGCCAAGGTCCTCAGCTCACTGAGGAGAGGAAGGACACCAAGGTGGGAGGTTTAGGGCAGCAGGGAATGTCTGTTTAATACAAGTTGTTAGCAAGACTTCTTTCTTTGCTACAGTAGGACTTTTCCTGCTCCTTACTTACTCCTGCACATGCGCATAAATACACACAGCTGCTTCTCTCTCTCTCTCTCTCTCTCTCTCTCTCTCTCTCTCTCTCTCTCTCTCTCTCTTTCTCTCTAAGCCTGTTATTCATCCACTGGGTGGGTGAGTCAGGGAGGGAGGAGTCTCAGGCCAGCGGTGCCAGTCACAGTGTTGAATCTCACTTTTTTTTCCCCCCTCTCTCTCAACTTCTCCTTTCTCTTACTCTCTGTCTCTCTCTCTTTTTCTTTCTTCCCCTCTCTCTTGCCGCTCAGGCCGTGTTTAACATCTGAACTGGGCGAGCCGTAACTTGACAGGAAGCACAGTTTTGTCTCACCGGCACCCGCAGCAGCAGCCCCTGAGGAAGTAGTTGAAGGTGAGTGGAATTTCCTTTTTTCCCCTTCACAAATATTCCGAAAAGGTGTAAGAGACACCCACCTTAACTTTTCTCGTCTACAGCTCACTTCATAAACTTTAAGGAGCACAATATTAAAAAAGAACAGTCCTGCTTTTGATTAACTACTTTTTCCCTCTCCTGCGGTGTCTGCATGAAAGACGACCACACGGCTTTTAAAATGGGCACACCCCATTAACAGATGCTGGTCGGTGTGTTCGCCTTGTTGCCTCATTTCTCTGGAATACCCCCATTTATCATTAACTCCAAACCATCAGCCATTTTTCCCCCCTTTTTTCCAGCTCGTGATTCATTGACAGGATGCTTGTTACAGCAGCTTATTCTCAGCCTCGCCCTGTATTTTGGGCTTTGGCTGTAATCACACTTAGCGATCTTAGTTTGAACATGAAACAGGCGTTTCAGTTAGGAAATCCTTCACTGAGAGGTTTCTGTGATGCGTCTCGTCTGGTTTAGGATCTTCTGAGTAGTTTTAGAGTAGTAGATCCTCATTTTGGTGTGCCATAATGGACTGTAATCACATGACTGGCATGTGAGCATGGGAGGCTACACTGTCTATGACGATGTCATTTCATGTCTGTTGGTAAACTTGGAGCGACAAATTAGAAGGGTTGTGGGACTGACACTAAGGGACAGCAGGTTAGCTGGTGTTGGAGCAGATATGTAAATATTTTACGCAGAATCGTCCAGTCATGTTTTAAAAGCTTGAATGGGACATTGTTTCAGTCCCCCTGCTATACAGTCCAGTAAAGCACTAATTGTTTATGTCATATCAGATGGTTTTCTTCTGAGTCATGCAATAAACACTGGGATCTAGAAATGTTACACTAACTCCCTGGAGTTGCAGTGTGGATTAGTACACCACATGCTAAAGATGCTGTCTGCAATTTCAGCAAGGCCTTTTTGTGGGTGTAGGTGCTGGGTGTAATTGGTGGTTGGTTGTGGCTCGGAAGCTTTTCTAACATCCATTAGTGTACAATGGTGGCTCCACGAGAGGCTTGCTTCTAGTATTCTAGATGAACCCATATCACTTATTTCCTCATTTTTAAAACTGTAATACAGTTTAGACTTGTGTGAGGTCTCTGCTTAAGAGGAAAAGCACTCAAAGTGACTTTAAAGCTAAGATTCTTGTCACCACATTGGTGCATTACACAACTGATGTGGTGAGGACGTGTCCCCAGGTTTCCGCTGCTCGTGTAACTGGAGTTCTGGCCGCCGTGTTGCTCTCAAATCCTCTTGTCGATTTTTTTTATTTTTTCTTTTTTTTTTTTAAACAAGACGTAAATAAGTGTATGCATACACACTTTTTTTTCTTTTGGCATGCAAATTTTTCACAATGTGATTTATTTCTTTATCTACTTGCTTGGTGGAGGTTTTTGTTCTCTGAGTACTCTTTTTACAAAACGTCTTTGCTAAAATCTGAACGCTTGCTAAAATGTACTTTTGGTTAGGCGTGATAAAGCCATTTCAGTTAGTCCTAAGTCTGATAAACGTTGCCCAATATTAGTTAATAAGCATTCACACCCTTAATATCCGTTACACCCGGGTGGATATCGCAGATTTCTTTTGTTTGCCTGACATCATGAAGTTGTCCTGGAGTTTAAGTCAATACAGTCTTCTTATCAAACCAGGACACAGAGTTACTTATAAACCTGAGGAATGCCACTATTCTTTAGCCTTCGTGGCTGAATTCCAGAGTATCTGTTAAATTGATTCATCTGAACAAATACTGTTTGGTTGATGTGCATGCCTAGCTAGTTACAGATGCAGTTACTGTCTCTGATATTCCAGCATCAATTCTGACTTGGGAAACAATCCAGGGGGGATAAAAAGCTCAACGTAGGAACAAATAGGTCTTGATGTGTCATCGTAAAGAGGATGTAGTAAAAATGAATGATTAGCTACCCTGATGGACAAATGAGCCAAACTACCTTCTTGTTCTTTCGCAACATCCCAGTGCTACGCTGTAATTGCTCTTTTTAAAGCACGAACTTGCACATTTCTCAGATGAGAAGATTAATCACTCCTAATCTCAGCAGATGATTCTGATCTTTCTTTCACCCTGTACATGTGTAACGTTAAAATCTCAAGGTCATAGTGTTATAAATCATAAACCTAAAAAGGAAATGGAATGTGAAGACCTTGACCTTGAAAGGGGTTGAGTAACATTAAAGCACACTGTTCCGTGAAGGAGATTGATGTTACTCAAGAGAGCTACTTTCACATGTGTACAGGCATTTGTGGTAGTAGATATGTTTACATTTCGTGTATAGTTTTAACATAGTATATGTGAAGTGTCTCAAAATGAAACGCTTCAGGAATGGAAGCAGATGATGACTGGGTTTGAAGATTATCATTTCGATGCAGAGAGTCGTAATGGTCGGCTCTTGAATAGCCAGCGGTGGTGTAGGAGGTTGTGGTATGTGGCTTTACAAGGGTGGACTCTGTAGCACACATCTGCTGACGGTGGTGTTTGTTTTATTAGATATTTGGGACACCCGTTTCTTTCTGTTAGTCGCTCCATGTTGAACTTTCCTAAACGCCACACCTGCTTCCCTCCACTGTTTACTGAAAACATGCCAGTGACTCAGCCAGTGCGATAAGAAGGACCTTCCATTCAGCCCTCCCTGCATTGTCTTTTTAAAGGAGAGTGAAAAAAGGAAAAGTGAATTGAAAAACGAGTGTATTGCCTCCTGAAAGTTAATTCCCGACTACTCCCCCACCCCGTTGTGTATTTATGAAACACATGCCTTATTTGTCCTCACTCAACACGCAAGCTGTGCTCCTCCCTCCTTCTTCCCAATCTGTAGCTCCTCCCTGTCATCATCAGACCATGTCTGCTGAGAGAAAGAAAGGAAGGGATGTTTACAAGGAGGAGGGATATGTGGGCGAGAGCCGAGTCACTAGTTAACCTCCTGTGTATTTTTTTTTTCCAGTCTATATCACATGTCTGTAACATGCAAGTCACTCTGATTACCATTCAGTCCTCATTACTGACTTCATTTAGTGTCTTTTCTCTTTACAATTTCAGTTTACAGTGTCATTATTTACAGTGAGAACAAACATGTCGAGCCACTGCTTTGGATGGAGGCAAGTGTTTTTTTTTTTAAGGTTTTATTTTTACTTCCACAGGTTTTACCACTAGCTAGAGGAACTTCAGAAGTTGGTGAAAATGCTGGAGTCGGTTAGAGACAGAGTGCTGGAGGTGTACGACAAACTCCAAGCAGGGAGAGGTGTGTACTCGTTTGTGTGTGTGTGCGCGCCTGTGTGTGAGGCTTGTGCAAAAGTCCGTATTTGGAATTTCATTTCAATTCTTTCGAAGATTTGTAATTTGAATTGGATTGGCTCCACCCCACAGGTTGTTGAATTGGAATTACAGGAAGTGGAATTAAATTCATTGCAACTCAAGAAAAATTCCTTATAGCCAAGTAACAGGAAGAATTTGTCACGTTTAACAAAGGTTTTGGCCCTGCCGTGTGTGTGCACGCGTGTGCCTGTATCTCTTTGCTTGTGTGCCCTTACACAGTAAACCTTTTAAATTTATCCTGAAATTTCAGTAGTGATGTTCCAAGATTTTATCCAGAATCTAGACTAGGAAAACATTCTTCAGGACCTTATTTAGGATGAGATGCTCAAACATACAGTGTTAGGTTTTACCCTTGACTGAGCATTGCTTTGTAAGAATGTAAAATACAGTCCTCGGTGTCACCTCCATGTGTGTTCTCTAGATAACTCAATTCATACAGTCTGATTAAATATGCAAGCAAATCTGATTACAGCCCAAACAAAGAAATCTTATTTATTTACTTGAAATGTGCAACGTGGGCACTCGGTCGAAAAATCAGATTTAACAAGTAAATCAGATTTGCTCCACTATGTGAACAAAGTCTAAATATCTGTTCTGCTTTTTGGTGTGTTTCCATATCAGACCCACGGCTGAGGGGCTACCTGCTGATGGAGAGTCCGGTCAGCATGACTGTGATTCTGCTCGGCTATCTCTTCTTCGTACTGTTCGCAGGCCCTCGAATGATGGCCAACCGCAAACCCTTCGAGCTGAAAGGGCCTATGATTTTCTACAACTTTTGCTTGGTTTTTCTGTCTAGCTTCATTGTATTTGAGGTGAGACAAAGTGCTGCTTCACTCCCACACGTACTCGGCTATTTAAATCATACTGCAGTTGTACTGCTACGCATTATGATTAAGGCTTTATAAGTGAATGACTTATATAATCATTTGCTTATTAGTTTTACAGTAGTCTAGCATAACCGAGTACAAATAAAATTCTTTTACTCAGCTTAGTTTTTCCTTTTTAAATGAAACATCTGACTGCGTTACAATTGCACATTGCTATTACACGCTTACTAATGCTTTGCCTCTTCTCCTTTGTTGTGCAATGGCTAAATGAAAAGTTCTGGAGTGGCTGAAATGACCATCTCTAACACACAGCAAGAAGTGGGTTTTATAACCATACTCTATTAGCACATTTATTACTCCACATACAGTTGTTTACTCTCCCTCTCACTCATTTTCAGTATCTGCTTAATCCTGGTCAGCATCACAGTGGATCCAGGGCCTACCCCGTTAACACTGGGTATGAGGCTGGAACACACCGTAGATGAGACTCCAGTCCATCACAGGGCACCATGCACACATTATATATATATATAATTTAATATTTATTTATATACACATGCTCATTCAAACCTAGAAGAGGGAGAACTTGGACAAAAATGCTAAACAGGGAGTAACCCGAGCTCAAACTGGGGACCCTGGAGCAGTGAGGTGGCAAGACTACCCTGTGAATCAGCATGCCAACCTGCATACATGTAATAAAACTATCTTCATTTCAGGTACGCTCATTTTTAAGGCATGCTAACTAGCATCATAGACAGTGAACCCATCAACCGTGTGTGTATATATATATATATATACCATGAATAACAGATCAGGTCTGAAAAATAAAGCCATCGCAGATCTGGCTGTCCTGCTGTCTGGTTGCAGTCCAATTATTAGTTCTTCCCCGTGTATTTTAACAACAAAGCCTAAGTGCAATCTAAAATCTCATTGTCTTTTGCAGTGTTTACTTTGAAAAGTTTCCTTCTTGCTGTTATTGCAAAAAAATAAATTTCCCCCTGAAATTGTTTACTGCTTAAAACATTAATGGTTTTACTGTGGTGTAGTGGTTATCACATTCACCTCACAGCAAGAAGGTTTTGGGTTCAATTCCCAGGCTCAGGGCGTTTCTGTGTGGAGTTTGCATGTTCTCCCTGTGATTGCGTGGGTTTTTCTCCGGGTACTCCGGTTTCTTCCCACAGACCAAAGCATGCATGTTAGGCTAATGAGCTGTTCCAAGTCACACCTAGTGAGTGTGAGGTGGTTGTATTTGTGTTGCCCCGCAATGGTATCGCGAGCTGTTCGGGGTCTACCCCGCCTTAACCCAGAATTGGCTGAGATGGGCGCCAGCCT
Source organism: Porochilus rendahli (assembly GCA_039654305.1). NCBI lineage: Eukaryota > Metazoa > Chordata > Actinopteri > Siluriformes > Plotosidae > Porochilus > Porochilus rendahli. Next base: position 15,723,859 of record JBCNYG010000017.1, read on the forward strand.
CCCCATGACCCTAATTAAGGTTAAGTGGCTTGAAAAATGAATGAATGAATGATCTATAATGTAAGAAACCATGGATAAATTGATTAACAGAAATCCCAGACGAGACTGTCTGAGTGCTCAGTCGTTACACAAATCAACCACATGGTTGAATTGTTCCAACTTCAACACGAAATTCACCTTTCTATTTCTACTTTTATGACATTTTCAGGAAATAAGCACCAGCTACCCAGACTCACACACACGCACAAACACTGCCATTAACAAAAGAAGGAATTTTTTTAAATGGGTATCGCAAATAATAAGCTTTTGGCTCACTTTGCACTGCTAACTGCTTTGTCCAACCAGGAAGCTGCTCCTCCCGAAGACACATTATACCTGGTTGGTAAATTTCCAGTTTATGTTTACAGTTCTAAGCCCATATTAATGAAATACCACCATCAGAAACTGTTGATGTCTGGTAGATGTAACAAAGAGAATTTTAGAGTCTGAACATGTGCACTGGAGAAAGGGACATGTCTTGCGATGGTAACCCATGTATCTATTACATATACTCGAGCTAAAGAAAGTCTTTATTGCATAGACTCTGGTCTTGTCTAAATTTGACAAAATGGGAGATCAAAGTAAGATTCATTTGCATAGAATAGGACCCAATGGAAACAGGCTGTGCAGTAACATTCATACAGTTGAGTTAGCAGCCCCACAGTCCAGACGATACAAAAGGATATTTTTTTCTAAAGAATGAAATGTTTTGTCACAAAAAACTGCCAGTATAATGAAAAGGTTATCAAAAAATAAGAGGTTACCAAACTTTCTGAGCCATTTGACTGTGTCCTTGTCCAATTATGAAGCATTATCATACATGTACAGATCAGAGCAGACGAGTCCGTTCATATGGAAATATACTGCGAAATATTTGTTGAGCAAACGAAAGAAGGGATTCATACTTAGGTTTTTTTGGTTGTGGTTGGTTTTTTTTTGTCAACCCTGTTAGCACTGATCACATCCGCCTATAAACATCTGGAACCTCTTACCTGGTTAGAATGCTCACATGACCCAATGCAAAATTTTGTGATCTGATAAAAATGCTTATTTGCATTTTACAGGCCACTGAGATACATCCTGCAGCCCTGCTTACAGCCCTTTTATTATTTTAAACAAATGATCGTGGTTAAGATTTTACATTTTTAAATAATAATTTCCCTTTTTTTTTTTTTTGTTACTAGTTCTTGATGTCAGGATGGCTTACAGGATATACATGGAGATGTGACCCTTGTGATTACTCCGACAGTCCTCAAGGACTGAGGGTAAGATTAACTCCACCACCCCTCCACACACACAAAAGTTTTAATATTAAATGATTTAACCTAATTATCTGATTAGGTGTCCATAATAATAAGGCAGAAATGGAAGAACTTTTCTTGTTTTCATAGTGCGGTGTATTAAAGAGCTTTTTTTCTCCATAGATGGTCAGAGTAGCCTGGTTGTTCCTCTTCTCAAAGTTCATTGAACTCTTCGATACAGTAGGCTCAGTGTTTCTTTTATTTATATTTATATACATGGTATTTGAGTTTGTCTCCGGCATTCTGATTTGTAAGTCACTTTGGAATTTGTTTAGGTGTTTTTCGTGCTACGAAAAAAACACAGTCAGATTACATTCCTGCACATCTTCCACCATTCCTTCATGCCCTGGACCTGGTGGTGGGGTGTCAGCTATGTTCCTGGTGAGTGCTTCAGCATCGAACGGTTTGGCTCTGAGTAAATATATCGGCTTGCTCTGTCTCAATTCGCATATTTCTGTTAGTACACCTTCACTCAAACACGTTACATTGTGCACACTATATTCTAAATGGGGTCGCACAATGTTCCTACAGGGTAATGTCTCTCTCAAATTGAGCACAGAACATTGTGCACATGCCAGAAAGGATCGCAACATTCAACCACGATTGTCCTCGCTTGTGTGCATAGATATTTTCACATAACAGGGAATTTCCAATGCCATCAGTGTTGATGACATAGCCGCCACCTGACTGAGGATATTATCCCTCCATTATCTATACCACTTATACATCAGGGACGCTGGGGAACCTGGAGTCAATCCCAGTTGACTTGGGGTGAGAGGTAAGGTACATCCTAAACAAGTCCACAGTCTATCACAGGGCAACAATATTTACACTCACATGCACTCCTCTGAGGCTTTTTTAAAGAAGTCATTTAGCCTAATACGCATGATTTCTGATTGTAGGAGATTCGAACCCACAGTTCCATCTTGAATATAATATAATATATATAATAGTATATTATATAAAATAGGATATTATATTGCGTTTAATTACATGCCGGTGGTCCCTCCTATTCCATTGTGGTGACTGTTGAGGGTTAGTGTACAGTTCTACACACAGAACATGTTGAACCCCCCCCCACCCCCACCCCCCTTAATTCACCAACCAGACACTGCATACATATCGCCTTACTTGTCAATGTGAATGCACTTACACACTCAAAATAGTGGAAGTGTGCGAATATGCAAATTCAGACACAGCCCTTGACTGCAGCCTTGGTAGTAAATTAGCTATAATTAGTAATAGTGTATATGACCTTCTGAATGTCTGTGCAGGTGGAATGGGCTCATTTCATGCCATGGTCAACTCCGTCGTCCATGTGATCATGTACTTCTACTACGGCCTCTCTGCTGCAGGACCTCGTTTCCAGAAGTACCTTTGGTGGAAGAAATACATGACAGCCATCCAGCTGGTAATTTTATATTTACTGAGTCGAACTTCTTTGAGGCTCTACTTTGTTGTGCAGATGTTTAATTTAATTTGCAGAAAGGAAATAAAGCGATGCTGTGCGTGTTTCCGAGATGTTTTTGTATTCGTATGAAAAAGGTGTTGCATACTATTCACGCGGTTATAAGAACACTGCTAGTGAGATGGATCTACCAAACGACACGCCACGTTCGAATAAAAGTCGCAGTTCCAGAATGCGTTTCTGAATAGATAACTGTGTATATAATTAAATATCTGATCGTTATATTGTACATGTATTGACTGACGGGCAAGTTTTCCCTTTTGTTTTTCATATTGCCGCAGTATTGAGAGCACAGCAGCCGAGGAGGCTAAAATGGGGACGAAAATGAGGTTTAGAAAATGTAATTCCAGGTTAAATTGAATAAAGTGCTGTTTAGTGCAAATGTTGCACATGGGGTTTAATAGGGAGAGGTAGGAATTTTATTTTATAGTTTATATGCCAAAAAAAACAACCCTCAATTATTCACTCACTTGCTGAACCGCTTAATCCTTTAGGGTCGCTTGGGCCTATCTCAGCTGACACTGGGGTGAAGGTGGGGGACATTTAGGCTGGTGTGCATGTCCTTGGACTGTGGGGGAAAAAACTGGAGTACCCAGAGGAAACCCACACAAGCACAAGGAAACTGGACGTGCTAACCACTACGCCATCGTGCCGTTCCCCCAAAAAAGTAATTCCTAAATATAGAGGACCATAAATTACAACTCAGGACACCAAAGAGTTCATCGGCCATTACATTACCATGATAATGTTCATGATCATTGCGACATTGTTTGTAATGATGATGTAACATCGGCAAGGTTTGACAGAACTACTGTAATATAAATGGTCTTCATTTTGTTCCAAGAATGTGCAAATATTTGTATTGAGTTCTACAAAAAAAAATACTCGGAAGAGTGAAGATTCCGTTTCTGTTCATCGTTTTAATTTCATACGCTTGGCCATATTCTGAATCCTCACAGGTGCAGTTTGTGCTGGTGTCCCTTCACGCTACGCAGTATTACTTCATGTCTAGCTGTGATTACCAGATGCCTGTGGTTATCCACCTCATCTGGATGTACGGCACCTTCTTCTTCATCCTCTTCTCCAACTTCTGGTACCAGGCCTACGTGAAAGGCAAGAGGCTGCCCAAGAGTACCGAAGAGAAGTCTCAGAAAGGCAAGGCGAGAGCTGTTCTCGCCAACGGAGGCACGACCATCACTAACGGTGCTTCACATGTGGCTAACGGCAACGGTGTCCATCACGAGAATGGCTTGACCAATGGGAAGAAGCACTACGACAACGGAAATGCTCACAATGGTAAGATGAAGAAAGCTTAACAACAGAAGAACAATGTAATGACAACGAGTGCCTTCATACAACGCCATGAATTCCAAAGAGTTTTTTGGGACTCAAAAAAAAAAAAAAAAAGTGGTTTTGTTTCTTCAATTTATTTTGTAATTTTAAAATGCACAAATACATGGGGAGATGAATAAGCATGGGATCCCCATTTGTATTGTTTTGTTATTAATTTTATTGTTAATCGAAATTAAATAATAACGAGCACAATAATATGAAGAGAAGAGATAATTTAATGACTGTCTGTGTTCTTCACTGATGGTGCTCACCTTTTGTCAAGAGTGTAAACACTCCTCCCTTCCTTACTTAAGACTCTCCGGTGACCAACAGCACTGTACATTTCTCTTAAGACAACTTGAGCTCCAGCTGTAAATATTGTAGGTTTACTATCAGAACTAATAGGACGGGTAGGGCTCAAATTTTTTTTTTTTTTTTTTTTTTTTTTTTTTTTTTACTGAAGTGTATTGACTTCAAACCCCCAAAA
>JBCNYG010000017.1:15731460-15744179 GCA_039654305.1 Porochilus rendahli
CGAGCTGGGAATCGAACCCAGGACCTTCTTGCTGTGAGGCGGACGTGCTAACCACTACGCCACCGTGCCGCCCCCATTTACACATAAAAAAACTAAATAATGTTAACCGTGATATAATTCTAATTAACAGTTTTAGAATTTAATTTCACATTGAAATTAAATTATTTTAAATACACTCACTCACTCATTTACTGAACCGCTAAAACCTAATTGTACTATTAAGGTCGCGGGAAGGCTGGAGCCTATCTCAACCGACACTGGGCAAAGGCGAAGTACACCCTGAACACCTCTCAATACAGCTACAGCATCAATATAGACGCAACACTCACATCTACACATAGGGACAATTTGGAGCAGCCCGTTAACCTAATGTGTATGCCTTTGGACTGTAAGAGGAAACTGGAATACACAGATACAACCCATGCTAGCAAAGGGAGAACATGCAACCTCCACACAGAAGTGCCCTCGCCCGGCACGCAAACCTTATTGCCATGAGGTGAACATGCTAATCACTATGTCATAGTGCCACCCCACACACATACACACAAATTAAATACAGTTCATTTTTAAGGATATTACATTTACATCTAGATATATTAAACAACTTAAAGCATGGTACTTTCGTTCAAACCCATTTTTACAAGTAACCAAAACTATTGGAACATGAGATTGCTTGGTGTTCCTTGCTTCCCAGCCATGTACTATTGAAATGACTGTTTTAGCAATCAATAGTTCTGTGTGTCTATTCTTTGTCGGAGCACTGGGTTTCACCTGTGGCTGTATTTACTGTTAAAAAGGATAAAGCTAAAGAAGGACAGCAAGCCATTTAGGAATTCCTGTAGAAAAAAAACAAACCACTGGTGTACTAACAACCAGACGGTGAACATGTTGGTCAAGGAAAACAACAGCAGTTGATGCCAGAAACATGACAAAAGCTGTTAAGAAAAACCCAAAACAACAGTCAATAACATAAACCACAACCCCCATAGGGCATATGAGAACATTTCAGCATCACACAGGAGTTCATACTGCAAAATAGAAACCACTCATCAGCAACAAGAATCAGAAGGCCAGTCTGGAATTCATAGCAAAATATGGGGATGAGCCATAGTAGCTCTAGAACCAAGATTGGTCTCTTGACGAAAGTCCAAAGTGTGGAGAAAGACGGGATGTGCTCATGAGCCAAAACCTCGGTCTCATTGGTCTGGCATGGTGGAGGTAATGTCATGGTTTGGATTTGCATGGCTGCTTCTGGAACAGGCTCAATACACTTTATTGATGATGGATATCCCATGATTGTGGGAGCAGAATGAATTCAGATCAACAGAAACATTCTTTCCGCCAATTTAGAGAGAAAGGCATGTAATCAAAGTTTGAGGAATTTCATCATGGAGGAAGACGATGACCCAAAATATACCGCCAACACAACAAAGGACTTCATCAATAGAAAACAAAGTAGGTTTTAAGCCAACCAAATCAATCACTAGACCTTAACCCAAGCGGAAGAGGAAACGGAAGAGAACAACTTCCTAAAACTGAAAGAAGCTGTAGAACAAGCCTGGGAATCCATCACAAGAGAAGAATTTGACAGTCTGGTTTCTGACTTGGCAAGAATGGGCCACTCAACCAAAGATTAAGTGATATTATTGTTGATTTTAAGATCTTTTCCTATACTTTTGCCTTATATATGTTGTTAAAGGCATCTTGAATTAAATATCAGGTAATAAATTTGTTAAAATTCTGATGCAAATGAAAGAATTGATATAACTGGAAAGGTTAGCACATCTTACCCTTAGGACGTAACGGATATTTAGAGAGAAATATGATATTTTTTTTCTTTTTGTTCTGAGAATGAAAGCTAACTTGTTTGCCCTCCCATTGTAGCAGAGCAACTCAGTTAGAACTTATACTTTTGCTCAGTTTGTAAACATTCATGTTCGTGGGACCTCACATACAGTATATTGCACTGGATAGAGAATTCACCTGCACACTTTCTCCTCATATAATAGGGAGAAATATCTCTCTTCTTTATTAAATGATTTAACTCTTCTAGACATGCTACTCAACAGAAAGTCTTTTGTTTTAGGCAAATTATTCTTTTTGACTCATTAGTATCTGTTTTATACTACCTGCTGTGAGAACTATGCCTTTTTAAGTATTTTTTTTCCCAGGTGGCACCACAGGCAAATCAGTTGTGGCTGCAACACACATTATAATTTACGATTCATTGACATTTGTTAATATACCCATAAACTGGTTTGGCTAATGCAAACATTGACACACAACTTTACTCAAGGATTGATAAATGAGGACCACTGGGTGATGATTTACCACAGGGACTGGCAGATGCTCCATATAAATAAATGTATAATAATTGGGCTTTTAAGTCTTGTGGCAGTTCTTATGGTGTTCTTTGCAGTTCATTTCATACCATGAAACAACATAAGTTCTATTTTTTGTCATATTACCTTTAATAAAATCAAAACCAAACAAAACAGATGCATAACTTTAATATCACTGACTCACTTGTGTGCCAAACCGCTTACTTCTACTAGGGTCACAAGGAGGTTGGAGCCTATCTCAGCCAGCAATGGGCAAAGACGGTGAAGACTATTCACACTCACATTTAGGGGCAATCTGGAACAGACAGTTAGCCTAATATGCATGTTTTTGGACTGTGGGAGGAATCGAGAGAACCTGGAGGAGCACAGAAAGAACATGCAAACTCTACACTGAAACGTTTAAGCCTGGGACTTGAACTCAGGGCCTTCTTTCTTCTTCTGAGGCGAACATATAATGAATATGATGTGCCATTATTAATTATACAAATAAAAATTGGTATTGGTTGCAAACTGCTGGTTATTAGGAATAAAACTTTATGGGATGCCTGCTTTGTTTTGAACCGCATCACACCATTCCATCACTGACTAGTCTGCTATAACAGCAAGTCCAAACATTCTGTTTTATTCTTCACATAATATTTCAGTAATGTAGTATGAGTTTTGCACAATACAGCACAAGTGTGTCATTAATTCCGGCAGCGTTCTCACCTTTTGTCCATCCAGAGTGACCCGCAGTGCTAATTTGGTCATGCCATCCTCTTTCAGCAGGCTCAGAGAATTACACAGTGCCAGGCAGAACGCTCGTGCCAGTCGTTCTGTCAGACGGTTATGATTGGCGAAACTGTTAGGACCATTAGATGGCTCCTCCCTCTGAAGAAAGAACACCTGTGGAGTAAAAAAAAAAGTAATTCGACCTCATTATAAATCCTCAGACTAAGATATCTCAGAAATAACAATTGAGTCTGTGTGTACCTCTGTCCATCGTATGACCTTTCCATTGGCTCGATACTCTAATCTCTGGTGGGCCTTTATACAACTAATGGATTCCATGGATTTTCCATCAATAGGACTGATTATGCTGTGAGTCATAAGAGAGTGGAGCAATAAACTCACTGGTGTAGTACAACAAATGTTACTCTGTGTAACTAGTACACAGTAACTCTGTGATTATTTGATTCTTTTATCAGGTGAACCTGTAGCGCAGTAAGGACACACCTCCCTACGCAAACACATTCTGTCTCTCACCCCTTATTGAAACGTGGCTCCTCATCCTGCCAACGGATGTGCACATATTCCTGTCTGTCTGATTGGTGCAGTTTTCCACACGTCAGAGTGAAGTCTCTCATGTCTCGAAGCGCTCGTCGTAACTCCAGCATGGTTTCCATAGTCACTTGCACCAACAATCCATCTGAAAGAGTCAGTATAAACACATACTGTTCACATGTACTGGTGTAGATATGTATACAGTGAACCTGTAGCTCAGTTATCTACAGATGAAAAAACAGGTAGTGATACAAAAAAAAAAGATTGAGGTAGTGATGTAGATAAAAACACTGTTGACAAACCAAATCCTTTGAGACCAGTCTTGTACTTCTTCTAATGATTAAGATGTTTTCTACAAGATGGAGCTATTTATGAAACATTCAATCATTCATTTTCTGAGCCGCTTAATCCTAATTAGGGTCGTGGGGAAGCTGGTGCCCATCTCAGCCGACTCTGGGCGAGGGCAGAGCACACCATGGACAGCTCGCCAGGCCTTCGCAGGGCAGAAACACGCTGACGGCTATTCAGCCTACTCTTGACGAAAATCAGCAATGGTTCTTTTACATGCCTCTCACCACAGACAGTGAGAAACATGGTCTGCATTTGATAACCCAGTTAGCTGCACTGGGGGGACAGCAGTGACAACCTGCCGATAGTGGGGCTTGAACCCCCGACCCAGGGATCAGTAATCCAGCACCTTAACCACCAGGCCAATACTGCCCCCTATTTATGAAACAGAAATTATTTAATTAAAAATGATTATTTACAATACTCTCTGTTTTTCCCCCAACAAATTCTCAGCTCATACCAAGACCCTAATTAGAACACTTGTGGTTAAGACCGTGTTGAGGCGTCTTAGCACAGAGGGGGTCTAATGAGAATTCAAACCCATGAACTCTCAATCATGAACCCAGAACCCTAACGAGGACACCACTATGAATTATAGAAGAATTATAAAACACTTATTTACAGAGCATTCGGACTGTAAAAAGAATTTTCAATCAAAACCTGTAGTACAGACTGAACCGAAGGCGAGGTCTATGAAAAAGACCAAGGGCCTGAGATTTCTCTGTAAAGACTGACCAAATGAGGTTAATAAGTCATTATTACATGACATTTTATATTGTAGTTTATTAAATATCTGCCTTATTTAAGTTACTTCAGGCACTTTAATATTTTTTTTTAGTAGGTGTGTTACCTCCTAACAGCCGGCTTTTATCTAGGAGGGGTTTGGTAGCTTACAGCTTGTTTTCTTTCCCATGACAAACTTCCTGTTTCTTTCCTGTGTAACTTTTTTTCTTCAAGAAAATGCTGAATGCTTCTTTGGAAGCTGCTAAAGGCCATAGCTTACAGAACAGCTAACTTGATGCATAAGACCCGATCCAAATACCCAAGAAATGTATTGCCTGCACCATGTCCAATCAGATTGCACGTCCTGTCTTTGCCATGTAATTAAAAGGAGTATCTTCATATTTCTTAAACCCCTGTCGCACTTATTCAGAATCAGCAGGAATCAAGCAGAACCAGTTCGAAAGAAGAATTGCTGGTATTCTGAATTATGTCAGGACTCGAAAGATTCCAATGGCATTTGAAGTGCATTCCAGCTGAATTCTTTTACTAAGGAAATAGATTTTGGCAGCAATTGTGATGCATTTGAGTTGCTTTCTGGCTCATCTGAGGCACATTGGGGACATTCTGGCAGGATTTGAAGTGTCTTGCCATTTCGTTTCTCCCTCGAATGCGATCAGAATGTTTCAAATGCTGTTGGAATGCCATAAGGTTATTTAGAATGCAGACATAGTGCAATTAGAATACACTTCGAACACTATTCACATTTTTTCTCCACTTACAATGCACCTTGAAAGCTTTGAGCATGAGCAAAATATTCGGGCCAGCCACAAGAATGGTCACAAATGTTTGGAATGCACTCGGAATTTCTAAAATGCACTTCGACTATCTAGGAATATACAAAGAATTTAATTCCAATGGCATTCTGGCTCATTCCGCCTCTAGTATGACTAGGGTTTTAGCCATTACAGGAAAGATACTCTGTGCTGTCACTTTCTCCACATCAGGCATCATGAAATATTCAATTTAAGACTACTGGGCTGCTTAAAAGACATTTTTTAGTAAGAAAATTAGAAACAAATATATGCAACACTTATAATACAACAAAGTTTTGTGTATGAATAAAAAAATCCACAAATTTTTTTTGCTCATTTTCAAGTGAAGTGCCTTTTTTTTTTTTAAACACATTTATTTCCTGAAGGTCTGCTCGACCTGTAATGGTACAATTTTCAGCCGAAATTGTTTCAGGGAGAATTTCTGCCTTCTGATTTTCCTTCAATAAGTGAAGGTCAGATTTGATAGGATTTAGCTGTGTGATTAAGTCTTCCAAGAACATTTAGGAACATATTTGACCGAGAAATGAAAGCCCACAAAAGGCCATTATGATTCATAGATAAAAGTAAAATGCTTTAGACCTTGAACTGTTTCCAACTTTCAATGCAGCATTTTCCTCTTTCCATTAATGTGGAACAAGTTCATCTTCGGCTCATCTGTCTGCAAGATTTTGTACTACACTCAACAGACTTTTAAACGGTTTCTAAATCAAAACATAACCAGGCCTTTGTTATATGAGGCCTTAGAAAGGTTTTTATTTGTGGTTGTATATGATATATGTCTAGGATTACAATATAAATGCACATACATTCTTTATTGAATTACATGATTAAAAATAGAAACTGCTGCTTAAAAATGGGTCAGTGTATCATTAAAGGAAAAGAAAACTCGTGGTTTTGCACACACCGACGACAAGATTACCATTTCAGCTTCCCAAAGCAGAAAACTCCAGACCTTTGAGATTTCTTTACATTTCTTTATACCACCTAGAACTCAGGCCCGTGGGCCAAATCCAGCCCACTGCCTCATTTTATGTGGCCCGCAACAGCTTTCAAAGAATATAATTATCGCACATTCTTTACATTAACCATTACCATGAAACCTAATTCATCATCCTTCCTCTAGGTGGTGACGAGTAGTCATTTTTGACTCAAGAAAGACTGCATGCTAGCTTGTCGCTGTTAAGCCCGTCAAGAATAGATCTCAGGTGATTATTCGGCCCTTGATCACATTTAAATTTGACTTGGTCCTCACTGAAAATGAGTTTGACACCCCTGAAGACCATCAAAATGATGGGAGGTGGGGTTAGACTGATTTCATAGCAACGCCATTAAGCAATGACGTTGATCGGCCCCACTAATTATCAGCTGATACATGTGTAACATGCCATTCATGTTCTTTCTACATGGCATTCATGTCATCATCAGTGCTCGGCACTGTTGAAACAGGACGTGAAATCTGGAGAGTATCTAATCATTTGTTGTGGGTCTGTGCAAGTTGTGGAGGCTCTTTGGTGCTCAGGTTCTAGTACAATGGAAAATTGTGCAGTGCATACTGAAGATGCCTTAACAGTGACTAATCCTTATCCTTGTCAGCAATTAAATGGAATATTAGCTATCAGCTAAATTAAATAATAATAGAGCTACTTTGCCCAAATGATGCAACAAGCTGTCTGAAAATGCTGAACATGATGGCCTTGTTTGGGGATTGGTTATTGGGCTAAAACTTTTTAAAGGAAAATCTTTCTGATTTACTTATCTTCCTTTCAGTGTGTGTTAAACCATGTGTTTTGCTTTCCTTTAAGGTAAAACATACTGTGGTCTGCTTCTCACAAATACGCACATTATCACTGCTTTTACACTCAAGTGATTTTTCAAACCTAGACAAGTCATAAAACCAAGACTTATTCTTAATACGCTGAAACAACAAGCAGGCTTTAATACTTTAATAAATATATAAACAACAAACCTTCAACAATGCTGGATTTGGCCAGGTATCCTGATGAAGCCTTCAGTGCACCACTGAATACAAAAAAACAGGAGCCTGTAACTGAAAAACAAAAATAATTTCATTCTAATACAGGTCTGACTATAAAGCACAATGTGACTGTGATGTAGGACTCTTTAATCTGTATCGGTGACGCCCCCTGGTGATTATTATTGCTGTTTGATGAAAGAAAACTGAGAGAGCTGCCCAACAATATGGTCCAAATCTTTCAAAACAACCTCGGCAGTCAGATCTTCCTCCTGTTGAATATAAATTCGATCCTGTTTCATTTAGCATAAAAGAAGATATAGACAGAAATGCTTCGAATTTCAAATACATTTATGCACACTACCAGTAAAAAGTTTGGATTATATACTATATGTAATATTCAACTGGAGCGTGTTATCTCACGACAGAAGGGTTATGCTTATGTTCATATCTATGCTGATACAATTCTATCCAAATTGGGACAGCTCTCCTTCAGGATGACAATGCTTGCCATGAGGGCTCACTGAAACCTATGAGATTAAGAAAATTCTTTTCTTTCTATTACAGATATTACAGCCTTCACAATTTGAAATCTCAACCCAGTTTAACCCAACCGAATATTTCTGACAGATGTGCCAGACAGTGCTCTCTCCAGTTATCATTAAGACACTGATTTAGGGAATATACGGTATAGGAGAATAGTCACCACCTCAGAGACTTGTACAATCAATCGCATGGCACATTGATCTGATGGCTTGCAGGGGCCCAAAAAGTAAAACTCTTTCAACTGGTTTTTATTTTTCCATCTTTTTTTCCATTCTTAAAAACATTCTAAAGGTTTACTTCCACAAATCCTCCAACTAGAGCTCATCCTATTGGGAAACTTCATACAAAGTCTCCTGAATGAAGCCTCCTCCTGAAGCTGGTTGACAACATTCCAGGATCGATCAACCCATGCACAGATTTTCACCCAACTTAGTGGGGGCACCACCGTAACTGAGTTGCACAAAACACAAAGTTTTGTTGATTGAGTACTAATAACTTAAAAACAGGTGCGGATAGACATGCTGTTATTGTGATTCAAAAGGAAATTAACAACACATGGCTGGACTTATTGTTTGGCTTATTGATAACATTATTGCTAAAAAATTAGCAGAAAGAAACTAAAAAAAATAAAGATATGTTCAAGTCTCTGACTATTTAGATCATAGGTGTCAAACTCATTTTAGGTGGACCACAAGTGCTTTCAAAGTATATGATTATCGTACATTCTTCACATCAACCTTTACCATGAAACATAATTTTTTTGTCCATCCACTAGGTGGCAGCAAACCTATTTCAAGTGACAAATTTCATAGCTCAAAAAAAAATTGTCATTCATTCATTCATATTCTGAACCGCTTATTCCTAATTAGGGTCGCGGGGAGGCTGGCGCCCATCTCAGCCTACTTTGGGCAAGGGCAGAGTACACCCTGGACAGCTTGCCAGGCCATCGCAGAAAAGATTGTCAACTAAATCTAAACTAAAAAAAAAACTAAAACTAAATCTCTAAACTACAATCTTTTTGCCATGGAGGTTTCATGATTGCCCTTTTTGACTAGACTCTCCGGCCATTGATGACCTGAAGTTTAATGACATGGCCTCCAGTAAAAATGAGTTTGACACCCCTGATTTGGGTACTACTTTTTTTCCCCTCTTTGTTACCTTATTGTATAGAAAAAGCAGTATGCTGGATTCCCAAATACCCAATATGCCTTTAGTAGGAGATGAAATTATTGAATGCAAACATACCAAACTTGCTTAGAATACAGTATCCCAGCTGGTGCCTCTGAATAACCGAAGAATAAGAGCTCCACAGAGGAAAATAAGAAGAAGAAAATGGCGGACCAAGAGGAATCGAACCAATGCAACCCTACACATTTTTGCCATTGCAAAAATAGGTTAACTCATCAAAGTATGAACTCGTTTTTTGTGAACTTAAAGCGCAGCTATTGCTTAGCTAATGTTAACGTTAATGCTACAAACAGGACAGGTAAGATGGAAGTGGAGTATGTCTGGGTTGTGAGCTTGCATATTTGCTTACATGCATATAAGGTACTAAAAGGACAGCTAGGTAGTAGGTACTCAACCAGCATACTGGTACATACCGAGTATTGAGATACAGCCCAGATGTTTTGATATGATGAAACCTGCCCCTTTTTTCTGAACTTGCAATCTTGGATAAAGCTTAAAATAATAAAATAAAGCTTCTGACACTCTCTACTTGGCAGAGCCTAATTCATTACATCATATAAACATGAGTGTGCAATTCTTTTTCAGACTGTCAGCATATGTGTGTGTGTGAGTGTGTGTGTGTGTTAGCTCACTTCTTCGTGGTTGACTGTGGATGCTGATTGCCTGAGTCTGGTACTGTCCATCTGCAGTCTGCACACAGATGAGGTGGGAGTCGGCACGCTCATTAAAGCAAGCGCCCATCGCCAGCAGTTTCTCATTCGACTTACTCAGCACCTTCAGCAGCTGAGCAAGCAACGTGAGGGAGATAAGACATAACCTGATTTAACAGCATGCCGTCACAGCTGTAAACACTAGCTCACCACGTAATCTTCTGGGACTTCATGTTATGCTCAGTGAGACTCTGAAGTCCCATCATTATATCATGCACAGACATTTCATTATCACAGCTACAAATCAACAACATTAGAGAATTTGTTTAGTGTTTCTTGTGATGCTTTGGTCGGTCATCTTACCTCGGCATGACGGCTTTTAGGGATTGTGATGCATGTGCTCCGAGCCTCCAAATCGACCATGAGCCCCGTCACTACTGGCAACGTGTACCGGTAAAAACGAAAGTCCTATAAAATGACCCCAGAGATGATATTAAATATAATAAAACAAGTATTAAAGACAGCCGTAAGATGAGATATAACGATGGCGTCTTACCACAAGGAGTCTCATAATGCTGTTGTTGATCTGACCAAAAAGCGGCTCTCTGAATCGTACGCTGAACAGAGGACAGGGATAGACTACAGGACAGGGAAGACGTCAACAGTCAGCAACACAAAGGCAACAGTATATTGTGAACTAAACCTGATTAATCATATTTTTTTGGGGTGTGACATTCTCCCAATTTGGTAATTTCCCAATCCAGACCCCTCTATGAATGATGTGACAGCTAACTGGGAAGCAAGGGTTAACATTAACCTTATCCCGACGACAACACAATGGCGTATTGCTGCGATGGTGTATGGACTTTCTGTTCTCCCCGTGCTTGTGTGGGTTTCCTCCGGTTACTCCAGTTTCCTCCCACAGTCCAAAGACATGCACATTAGGCTAATTGACCGTTGCAAATTACCCCTAGTGTGTGTTGGCCTTGTGATGGACTGGCGAGGTGTTCAAGGTGTATGTTGCTTTTGTAAACAGTAGGCTGAGATAGTGACCATGGTGGGATTATGCAGTTCAGGAAAGGAATGAATCAATGTTTATCCTGCTTTACATGTCAGTTGATGGCACTCTCTTTCATATACACAAGTTCACAGAGTAACCATGAATGCTTAGCGTTGCTCTGACTGATAGCAGAGAGAGTCAATGCATCTCTCAAGCCCCTGAGCACAAGCCAATTTGGAGCGACTTAATGAGCCCATTTTTTCTCTCAAACACATCTGCTGATGATTAGGTGAACATTTACTTCACTTTTTAACAGTCCAGTGTTGTAGCTCTTACATCTATACTCAGCTCCCAAACGTAGCATGAGGCGCAGAGGGAAGGCCCTGGCCCAGGGACTCTCAGCCCGAAGAATGAGTAGACCAAACAAGAAGGGCTGGGGCGGCAGCGGCAGGCCTTCCAGAGACTGTAATGTGGGACGGACATAGAGAAATCCAGCATGCTCCTCACTGTCCAGAAAGCCTCGTGCAGCCAAAGAATGGCTCAGATGATTCAAGAGCTTTCCCGCTGAAAGGTTAAAAAAGAATGAAGAGTAAAAAGTTTGCACATCGGAATAACATTGCACTCTTTTTAGTAAACAAGAGCAAGTATTTAATTCTGGGAGTTAACCTTACCGGTCTGTGCATCCCAGTAGATTTGAATGAAGTGATTAAAGATGTCTGTGGGGAACCTCTTTTCCTCTGGTAAACACTGTAACAGCACGACAACCTCTGGCTGACCCACTGCGTGCATACCTTTAGATGTCACACACCAGCACCTCCGGTTTACATCTGCAAAAGTAAATACACATGCACACACGTATTTGTCTTTCTATCCTTATGAGGACCTTCCAATGACATAACAATCAATGTACCTAATTTTTGATATGCCTGCACCTAAATCTAACAACACAAAAGTTTCCATAGTGGAGATCAGCCAAATGTCTCTCTCTTTCGCTCTATCACTCTTTCACAGAAAAAAATTGCGTTATCACTATAATTCTTCACAATCACACTGCAAAAACGTCATTTCCAGACATTGTCATATATATATATATATATAGTGCCTTGCAAAAGTGTTCACCTCCCTTAGCATTTTTCATGTTTTGTTGCCTCACAACTTGGAACTAAAATGAATTGGTTGAAGGTTTTCATCATTTAATTTACAGAACATGCCTACAGTTTTGAAAATGAAGCAAACAACAATAGGACAAAATGACAGAAAAATTCAGAATGCATAACTATTCACCCCCTAAAGTCAGTACTTTGTAGAGCCACCTTCTGCAGCAATTACAGCTACAAGTCGCTTTGGATGAGTCTCTATAAGCTTGCCACATCTTGCCACTGGGATTTCTGCCCATTCCTCAAGGCATAACTGCTCCAGCTCCTTCATGTTGAATGGTTTCAAATTACAGGTTGTAATGTAACAAAATAAGCAAAAAGCCAAGGGGGGGGTTATATTATGTTATGTTATGTTATGTTATGTTATGTTATGTTATGTTATGTTATATTATGTTATGTTATATTATATTATATTATATTATATATATATATATATTTTTTTTTCTTCCTATTACTTCTATATATATCCTATTCTATATATCCTTCCTATTCTTCCTATATATATTTTCTTCCTATTACTTTATTTATTATTTTGTATGATTTGGGTGGCAAGGTGGCACAGTGTCTGCATGTCCACCTCACAGCAAGAAGGTCCTGGGTTCGATTCCTGTGCTTGGAGTGTTTCTGTGTGGAGTTTGCATGTTCTCCCTGTGCTAGCGTGGGTTTCCTCCGGGTACTCCGGTTTCCTCCCACAGTC
>JBCNYG010000017.1:15746061-15761370 GCA_039654305.1 Porochilus rendahli
TATATATGTATACATATTGGTTTTTTAAGTCATATGTGATGAAAATTGGTTATGTGCTGTTATACATGAATATCCACATGTCCACACTCCCTAACATTGTTCCTCAGTATTCACCTTGGCCCTGAGCTGGCTAAAGCAATGGATGGATAGAGGGAGTGATGGATAGATGAATGCATGCTTATACTGATGAATAAGTGGATAGAAGAATAAATAGATGAATGGGGAAGTGATGGATGGATGGATGGACCCCTCTTTTAAGATTCCTTCTGATTATTAAGCTGAAAGTCTTCTATTTTCATTACTAACAAATAAACTATAGAGAGCAAAGCAGGTAGAATTAAATTCTCAACATTTCCACTGTTAAAACAATTTTAATCTTGGCCAATTTCAATTGTCAGGCTTTATTCCAGAGCAATTTCCAACACTGATTTGTTTAATCAGGCTAAAGAGATAAATGGACATTAGAGTCAAACAGGTTAGATTTTATACTTGAGGGTAAAAAGAAAACACAGGCCGAGATGATGACACATTTGTATTTAATGGCTGAAATCTTTTTACAGTCATACCAGCTGGAGATATGCCACCAGGAGGTTGTTAAGAGTGATCTAAGGAATGGGTTTTTCCCAAAAAAATAACTTTTTTTTAGCCTTACCCTGATCTTTTATTTTGTTACAACATTCAGTGGAGATATCTTGGGGATTCAATTCTCATTTATGTTACTAATTTGTGTCTATCATCATAACTTTCCTGCATGACAAGTGGTTAACTATTTTATACATGTGTGTATGTATTTATTTAATGTATTGTCATTAATGATTGCAATGCATTCCTTCATTAATTTCCCTAGCTGCTTAATTCTACTAGGATCATGGGGAGGCTTTAACCTTATCTTAGCCAAGTCTGGGTGAAGATGGGGTATACCCTAAACAGCTTGCCATTCCATTGCAAGGCCAACACACAACCAATCACACTAACATCTAGGGGACATATGGGACATCCAGTTAGCTTAATGTGCATTCCTTTGGGTTGCTGGAGGAAACCAGAGCCCCTGGAGGAAACCCAAGCAAGCACGGCGCGAACATGTAAACTTCACATAGAAATGCATTTGGCGAGCTCGTGACTCAAACACAGTACCTTGTTGCGAATAAACTAATATATTGCTTTATGACAGGTGGTACAACAAATTTGTTACGCACTGTGTGTGTATGTATGTAATTCTGTATGTGGGTGTATGTGTTCAGTTTAGAAACAGAGAGGCAGGAGCTGTACAGGAATAATTGGACGGTTTGGGAAACATCTGGTATCACTGAGTGCTTTTATATTGTATTTCTTCCTGACACATTTAAAAGGGGGGGGGAAAGGTTACTTCCTTTCCTAAGACAGCATGCAGGATGTGTTTTAATAGAATTTATTAAAGATTACGTTGATTCACTTCCACAAGGCCTGCACAATGTGTGATTCCTTTGCTATGCATTGTGAATGCACTATGCATTTTAATGTAATACATTACATCACTTGTATTCTTTGCCTGTTTTTAATCCTGACACAACTCCAGTCTGCGGGCACACTAGAGGGCGCTCTCAGTAAGGTCACCAACAGGACACCAGCCTCTTTGCTCTTTACTCCATTTTTCTTTTATTTGTTCATTCTTTATTTATCCAGGTGAATCCCATTGAGATGAAATATCTTGCTTTCAGGAGAACTCTCACAGTAGCCTCTGTTTTCCTCTTATGAATGAATTACATGTATGTGTGCTTGTGTGTGAGAGAGTTAAATCGGCGTGCATAGTCAGTAATCCACTCAAACAGAGTTTCATATCCATTGCTTTTTAAACAGGCATAAATAAATGCACTTAGGCACCAAGATGTATTATTCAGATGTCACTTTGTTGGGTATAGAAATCAGCCAGGCTAAGTGTGTTGAATAAAGACATACAGCTTCCTCTAATCTCGAATGTCTCCCTACTCCTTATGTCGGTGCACAACATGATGTATGAATTAAGGATCTTTATGCCCTACATATAGTGCACTATATATTCATTCTATAGGGACTTGATCTTGCCTGGGGATAGCACGGTGGTGTAGTGGTTAGCACTGTTGCCTCATACCAAGCAGATTCTGTCTTCAGTTAAGCGATTAACAGTCTATCTTTGTGGAGTTTGCTTGTTCATGTGCAAAAGTGGATTTCCTTTGGGTTCTGTGGCTTCCTTCCACAATCCAGAGTTCTGTGCATTAAGGGTGGTAAACACACTAAGAGATGAGTGACAAATGAATCACCTCACTGCCGAGCAACAAAAGAATCATTTTAATGACACAAGCAAATTGCTCATCACTAGCTCTGGCTGTGTAGGTAACCCTCTCACATATTTCCTGCTTCCAAATGTTTCAGAGTAAAACCTTGAGCACTGAACAGCTAGTTCCCTACTCAAAGTGCAGATCTGCAAGCATTAGCTGTCTAGATTACTCAGAAGCATTCATTCATCTTCCTCCGCTTCTTCCGGGGTCGGGTCGCGGGGGCAGCAGCCTAAGCAGTGAGGTCCAGATGTCCCTCTCCCCAGCCACTTTCTCCAGCTCTTCCGGGGGGACGCCAAGGCGTTCCCAAACCTGCCACCCTGCGAAGGAAGCTCATTTCAGACGCTTGTATTCGCGATCTCGTTCTTTTGGTCACTACACAAAGCTCGTAACCATAGGTGAGGGTAGGAACATAAATTGACTGGCAAATTGAGAGCTTTGCCTCCTGGCTCAGCTCCCTCTTCACCATGACAGGCCGGTACAAGCTCCGCTTTACAGCAGAGGCTGCACAGATCCACCTGTCAATCTCCTGCTTCATCCTTCTCTCACTTGTGAATGAGACCCTGAGATACTTGAACTCCTTCGCTTGGTGCAAGACCTTATACCAGACTCGGAGGGTGCATTCCTTAGGCAAACGGGTCTTAGGTAAAGATCCGGACTAAGTGTGGTTCAGAAGACCTTTATGAGCACAAATACAAGGACACAGTTTCCCTTGCTCGGCCGGGCCCAGCCCGAAGAGGAGACATGGGTCCGCCCTCCCATCGACCCACCACCTGTGGGGGGGGCAGTAGGGGTCAGGTGCAATGTAAGCTGGGCAGCAGCCGAAGGCGTGGGTTCGGCCAGATAGATCCTCGGCTACTGAATCTGACTTTTGGGACATGGAATGTCACCATTCTAGGAGGGAAAGAGCCTGAGCTGGTGCATGGGGTTGAGAGATACCGACTAGATATAGTTGGGCTAACCTCAACACATATCTTGGGCCCTGGAACCACCCTTCTCGAGAGGGGCTGGACCTTATTTCATTCTGAAGTTGCTAATGGGGAGAGGCGGTAAACAGGTGTGGGCATCCTTGTTGCACCCTCTCTCGGTGCCCACATGTAGGGGTTCTCTCCAGTGGACGAAAGGGCAGCATCCCTTCATCTTCAGGTGGGGGACGGGTCCTGACTGTTGTTTGCGCTTATGCACCAAATAGCAGTTCAGAATACCCACCCGTTTTGGAGTCCTTAGGGGGTGTGCTGGAAAGCGCTAAGCTGGGGACTCTCTCGTCGTCCTGAGAGACTTCAATGCCCATGTGGGCATTGACAGTGTGACCTGAAAGTGTGTGATTGGTAGGTCTTTCTGTGTTCATGGTTTGTCCATCACGAATATCATATTCGAACATAAGGGTGTCCATAAGTGCACATGGCACCATGACACCCTAGCCCACTGTCTAATGATTGACTTTGTAGTCGCGTCATCAGATTTGCAGTGCATGTTTGGGACACTCAGGTGAAGAGAGAAGCTGAGCTGTCAAACGATCAGCACCTGGTGGTGAGCTGGCTTAGATGGCAGGGGGGCTGCCCTCCAGACCTGGGAGACCCAAGCGTGTAGTTAGGGTCTCCTGGGAACATTTGGCGGCATATCCTGTCAGAAGGGTTTTGAACTCCCACCTCTGGCAGAACTCCCACAACATCCCGATAGAGGCCAGGGACATAGAGTCCGAATGGGCCATGTTTCATGACTCCATTATTGAGGCTGCAGCCCAGAGCTGTGGCCGGAAGGTCATTGGATCCTGTCGTAGAGGCAACCCCCGAACCAGGTGGTGGACTCCTGTGGTAAGAGGAGCTGTCAAGCTGAAGAAGGAGACCTACCAGGTCCTTTTGGCCTGTGGTACTCCCGAGGCAGCAGACGGGTACCAACAGTCCACACGTGCTGCAGACCTGGCTGTCTTCAATGCAAAATATCGGGCGTGGGGTGAGTTTGGTGAGAGCCTCGAAAAGGTTCTCGACCACCATCCAGCACCTTAGGAGGGGAAAGCAGTACTTCACAAACACTGTTTACAACGGAAGTGGGGAGCTGCTCACATGAAATGGGGATGTTGTTGGGAGGTGGAAGAAATACTTAGAGGGCCTCCTCAATCCCACCAACACACCCTCTGTGGACGAGAGAGAGCATAGGGGTTCAGAGGGGGACTGGGACTGTCTTGGTTGACACGTCTCTACAGCATTGCGTGGTCATCGGGGGCCGTATCTCTGGATTGGCAAACCGGGGTGGTAGTTCCCCTTTTTTAAGAAACCACAACTATCGTGGATTTACACTCCTCAGACTACCTGGGAAAGTCTATTTAGGAGTACTGGAGAAGAGGATACGGCCGATAGTAGAACCTCGGATTCAGGAGGAGCAATGTGGTTTTCATCCCGGCCACAGCACTATTGACAAGCTCTACACACTCTGCAGGATCCTGGAGGGGGCATGGGAGTTTGCTGAACCAGTCCACATGTGCTTTGTGGACTTGGAGAAGGCTTTCGACCGTGTCCCTTGGGCTATGTTGTGGAGTGTGCTCCAAGAATATGGAATACCAGACCCATTGCTACAGGCCATTCGGTCTCTGTATTGCTGGAGCCAGAGCTTGGTCTGCATTGGTAACAGCATGTTAAATTCGTTTCCAGCGGGGGTTGAACTTCGCTAAGGCTGCCCTTTGGCACCAGTTCTGTTCATAATTTGTATGTTTAGAATCTGTAGGCGCAGTCAAGGTGTTTAGGGGTTCTGGTTTGGTGCCATAGGATCTCGTCTCTGCTTTTTGCAGATGATGTCCTTTTGGCTTCATCGAACCAGGACCTTCAGCTTTCGCTGGAGCGATTCGCAGCTGAGTGTGAAGCGACTGGGATGAGAATCAGCACCTCAAGTCCGAGGCCCTGGTTCTCAGTCAGAAAAGGGTGGAATGCACTCTCCCGGTCTGAAATGAGGTCTAGTCACATGTGTCTAACCGAGAAGAGACCCCGGGGTCGACCACGAACACGCTGGAGGGACTACATCCCTCGGCTGGTCTGAGAACGCCTCGGCGTCCCCCCGGAAGAGCTGGAGGAAGTGGCTGGGGAGAGGGATGTCTGGACCGGACTGCTTAGGCTGCTGCCCCCGCAACCCGGCCCCGGAACAAGCGGAAGATAATGAATGATTGAATGAATTATTAATTATATATATATATATATATATAAATCCTCAGAAGAGTGGAGGATATTATAACAGCGAAGATGGGACTTAATCTGGAACATGATGTTCAACAAGCAAATATGAGTATGATGGTCAGGTGTCCACAAACTTTCAAGTACCAGTCTAAATAATCTGAAAATATGAAAAGTAAAATCATTTGATGTAGATATAATGTAAATATGTAAATAATTAAACTAAGAAATCTGCGAATCTCATGCCTCCATGGGCACATGGACATTTCCTACCTCCTTTTACACCTGTGGAGGTGAGAATAGGGGGAAGCCCTTTATGTGGTAAGGGCTTGGCTGAGCTTCCTTTGGGACTGTTCACCACTTCCGGATGATCCAAGCAAGGAGAGTTTGGCATTTCCTAGAGGTCATGACAAAAAGGCATACATCACAGTGACATACAGTGATAGATTTTACAGTCGCTACGTATGTTTAAAATTGTGAAGTGTCTGCTTTTTGTCTACCTAGGCAATCCACCTGCAGGCATATTTTTAAGGTGGAGCGAACTAGAAACTGTGGAGGAAACTCAATTGGAAATATAGTTCGCCATGCCATCGCAGGGCCAACAACACACAATCATTCACACACACACTCACACGTTGGGGCAATTCGGAACAGCCAATAAGCCTACTGTTCATGTTTTTGCACTGTGGAAGGAAAACAGAGTACCCAGAAGAAACCAACACATGCATGCAGAGAACATGTAATCTCCAGACAGAAACGCCCCGAGCCTGGGAATTGAATCCAGACCTACTTGCTGTGAGGCGTACATGCTAACCTTTGCACTGCCATGCCACCATATTATTATTATTATTATTACTATTATTCTTTGCATTTTAGATTACAGTTTCAACATTTTTTTTAGCAAATAGCTATAGCACAGACACCAGAAGCAAAAGAGATGTCTAATTTTTAAAGAAGGTGTATTGTGGGTCAGTCTGGCGCCAGAGTCAGATTAGACAAAACCTTGGGATTCCTCTTGCCACATTAATCAGAATGATTGTACAATTCACCAGTAAAGGCAAGGAATCAACCGCATCCCACTCAGGTTGACGTTTGACAAGTGTCTTCGGGCACAGAGTTCCACCACAAGAACATACTGTACACACCAGGTAGACCAGGTGATTTCATGTAACCTTTTTCAAGGATGTGGTGGAAAACTTTACACAGCATCTGGATTGAAACCTTTCCTTCATGTGGCTGAAAACTAGAGACAGGCCGTTGGATGACGAACAATTTTTGGGACCAAAAAGCTATTGCCGGACCACGAGACAGTGAAGGGACACATTTTATAATTGAGGTACATGGAACTTCTGAGCTAGGGTTGCAGTAGGACGCGGACTAAAATCCGGTTTACCATCTGCAGCCTGATATCCCTATGAAGTCAATACAATTAGGTATGTCTCTTTCTCTTGGACTGATCTTTTTATCCAGTTGTGGATTATTTTAGTAGAACTACGTTCTGAGTCATGTAAGGTCTGTTTGAATGAATTTCTGTTTAACTTCAAGAATAGCAAGGAGTTTTTCTTCCTACTGAGAAGATTCTCCCCATTAATTTAGTTGTAGCCAATTTTAGCCTCTCAAGCATTGCCTCAACAACCAGGGAAGGGCGAAAGCAAGTAGCATGTGCCCCCTCCTGCATAAGCGCACTTGGTGGTGGCCTAACACTCTCAGAGGGAAAGTGTTATCTGCCACTGTGTATGAATGAGTTCACAGAGGCTTGTGATTGGCTGGTGATAACTGTAAGTGAAAGGGAGGTAAGCGTACGCCATCCGTTCCTTCCGTGAGAGCTTGGATAATAAGTTCCCAGGGACTCCTGGCTGCAGATGGCTGCAGGATCAACATGGATTCAAACCTGCGATCTCCAGATTAATACCCGTGCACCATGTTTAGTTGTTTAGGATGTGATATTCAGGGGCCAGAGACAATTCTTGCTACTACCATTACTCCTAATACTACCAAAACAACAACAGAAGCAGGGAATAACAAAGTTTTTCTTTTGCTTGCTAGTTTGATGGCTCGTTTTGATGATCAGTTAGGTCAGTTTATGTAATGTAATGTCTGGTCAGGACTCAGAAATGGCTGATAAACAATCCAGCACTAAAGTATTCTAAACGACTCCATCACATTGTTTCCAAAAGATTATTTATCCACTTAATATAACCCGGTATCTATTTTCTTTGACATCTGCTGGTAGTTGTGAGGTATGCAGACCAGGTACAAGACAGATTGCCTACTCTAGAGGAGAACCAGTCACCCCTGGGGCAAAAACAAGAGGAAGCAGAGGTAAAAGTATTGGTAGAGGATGTGCCCAAGACAGGAGATACTATTCTCAGAGGTCAGCACCAGACCTGGACCCTGATTCCACACGAGCACTCACAAGGCAGCTGCAGCTAGTCAATTCTCAGAGGGACTTCCTGTTAGCACATAAAAGAGGAAGGAGGTAAGGAAGCTGGTGTGGCCCTAGTGAGAGTCACCATAAGGAAGTCAACCAGCATACTAGAAGAGGACAGTCTTGAAAAGGAAATTTTAAAAGTTAAAAATAATAAAAATTATAAAAAGTTGAGGAAGCGAGCCCTTTCATACAAGAATGAGGACCAAATGACAACTTCTTATCATACAAATGTGTCTCCTGAAAATAATTCTGCTGTCCAAAGTAATGAAAAGAGAACTGAAGACACAGTTTATCAGCAAGCAGAGCAGGATCTCAAGAATGAATTGCTGACATTAGCACCATGGACAAGGAAAATATTAGCTTCAAATCCTGCAAACTTGCCAAGAAAATGAACTCTGACCCCAAGCAACTACAGGAACTCAACTCGTGACATTTCTAATACGAGGTTGTGCCCAAAAGATGGACCAGTCCATTTCTTGGAGTATCTGTCCCCAGAGGCATAAATGTAGAAGTGAGAAAATCTGCCCATGCAGGAAGTCTTAGCATTCGTGTTAGCCATACAGTTCCACCAGTCCTCATAAAATTAATGACACAAAGATATCACAGGCAATGTAGAGAAACTCGCCTGTATGGGAATGCTCATAACACCACAATGAAATCAGTCACTATGAGAAAGCTGATGTTCAGAACCAAGGACACCAAAGCATCAGGTTGGTGTTACGAGTCGAGCTAATTGACAGTAGTATGACTGGCCGCTATAGAAGGATCACCTGAATAACCGGCACATTGTATCCCCCCGTTATACACATATGTGATGCAGTACGTGGAAATCTGGCTGAAAACATAGACCAAGATTGTATTTTAGACTGAGAGTCTGTTAAGTCTTGAGGTGATCGCCACAGAAGATGAAACACTTTGTGCATTTCTGGTTTAATGTGCGGATTGTAATCAACCAACGTTTTCCTGTAAACCTAGTGAAGGTTTTGTCGTGAGTTTAGTCATTTACAGACATGCTACAAGGGACTATTTATGCATTGCACTGTTAACCACAGTTAAACCACAATGGCACAATGTCATTCAAAGAGGAGACACAGTGCATCAGTGTTGTCACCGAAAGTAAACAAAGAGTTTTTTTGTCGTTTCGACGTAGCCAGCTTTTCATGTGCTGCATCACATATCCAAACATGTACTGCAATGAGCTTTTGCTAATTTTGCATCATTAAATGATGTAAGAGAACACAGCGAGCGGCACAGTAGTGTAGTGGTTAGCATTGCTGCCTCATAGCAAGAAAGTTCTAGGTTTAGACATTGTACCAGTTTGAGCCTTTTTATGCACAGTTTGCTTGCGTTGGTTTAGTCTGGGTTTTCTGGTCTCATTCTACGGTCCAATGACATCTTTTAATTGCACATTCATTCGAATGGTCATCTCACTGTTAGCCCTGCGTTAAATTAGACTGTTCAGGGTGTACCCCTGGGTTCAGCTTTCCCAGCCACCTTTACAGATAAGCAGTATTGAAAACAGATGGATGATGGAACAGAATTTTTTTTTGTTTTGTTTAGTGTGACCCCAAAAATGAACTTACAGACAGGTCTGCAGATAGCACATGCGCTGCTGCAGGGTTGTGTGTCTGCATTGAATCCCTGTGGGTTGGAGTAGCATTGGCACTAGATTTCTCGTTTTTAGGTAAAACACTGTCAGCAAACCATACTTTCTTTTGTTCCTTGCGAAGAGTCTCTATAAGGCAGAGACAAGCAGGAATACACGGGAAGAGTGTTATTAGATCATATGGATGAATAATAAACTAGATGACATACTGCATAGTGCATGATAGTGCTCTTTATTCAAATACCCACTGCTGATAAGAGTAGCGTGACAGGTGACACAGACCCGACCCTCTTTTCCACCAAGGTGAGTCAATCTGAATCTCAAGTCACAGCACACCACACAGAACACCTACAGATTAAAACAAACATACAAACACAGTATAACACACACTTCTGCAATGTATGATCCAGAACAACCTTCCCCACACTAACTGACATCCATAGGGAACACTACATAAGAACACTAAATCAGAAGTTTAGCTTGGCAGTCTTTCACTGATGGCTCGTTTTAAAAATGAACACCTTCCAGTGATATCTGCTAAAACAGCAAAATGTATGAATGCCCCCCACCCCCACCCCATATGAGCTGCCAGTCAACATCCAGTGAGATGCTAACTGTTCATTCAGTACTGCAGTGATGACATGTAGACTTAGCCTACATTAATGTAACACCTCTTTTACTACACTAGATCTGATTCTAAATATAAGTCCAGGCACACCACTTTACTTCACAAAGGTATTTTATGAGAGCATGAGAGTCTGTTACCTTCCCGCAGGCTCTGCAGTGGTGTCTCCTCTTTGTGAAGGAAAATCTGGATCCACATTTCATACACACTGGTGCCTGAGAATCTGGAACCCACTGTGGGGCTGTAGAGCCCAAAGAACTGCAACGCTGCACAAGCAGTGCACCAAGGGACCCCCTTCGGACGGTAGCAGATCCATTCTCAGGTGCGCTTATGTTCACACTGCCTCTTCGGCCTGAATTCAATTCAGATCTGAGACCCGAGGGAAGCGTGTGTGTCTCTGGAATTTCTGGGGTGGCTCCGTCACCTTGAATCAGTGCTGGAGGTGTGGACGGTGAGGAGCCCACCACCGTGTCCTGCTCGTCCTGCTCACCGTCTGCCAGCTCCTTCTCCTCCACGACAGAGTCCTCTTTAAGCCCAGGCATCAGGCAGCTGTCCTCCAGCAGTGTCTCCCTGGAGTCGTTCAGCGTGGTGTAGCCCAAGCGCCTCTCGCCCCACACCGAGAGTGTGGCACTCACCGCTTGCCTCATTCTCTCGACGGAGTTCAGCGAGATCTGCACATCATTGCTTCGGGGCTTGCGTTACGTCACACTGATCTTTGCGTTCAGCTCCAAATCAGCCATGATCTCAGGACGGCTTCCAAGAGTGACTCAGATGCAGCTTCTTCTTCTCCTGAGCCTGATGGATATCTCATTGCTGCATTCTCGCTCCTGCGTAAATGAACCCTGAGCAATTATGCACAATGACAAACGCACTGCTCATTATACAACAATTCATGCGGAGACAGAGGTGCTAGGAAACAGTCTAGCTCAATCTGGCAACCCTAATTCAGTTAGGCTTTTTTGCCATGCGGCCCAGAATGTGCTGAGCTAAGCTCTGATTGCTTTCTTGGCACATGAAAAGCGCTATATTGGAGTATACGAGCTGTAGCCGTTAAATAGCAGGAGCCCTAATCCATTTTGCTGCATAATTATTCGCACCCTTGAACCATGCGCCATAGTGTCCACTCTAGGAAGGAAAGGCGTGTGAATGAACGGGGTGATGCCGGTTATTCCTATATATACAGCTCTTCGTCTCATAATTACACCCAGTGTGTGATGTATCATATACCATCAAAGCATGCACACGTCATCTGTTGTATATTAGAAGTCCAAAACGTCAGGATCTTTTCATGCCACGTTCGTTTTCATCTGATCTCTGCGTTCCAGGAGAACACTGCAATCCTTTAAGCCCTGTTTTTATCCGCATTGAAATAATAGCACATACAACACACACACACACACACACACACACACACACATCATCTACTGTCAGTGACTGCAGCAATGCGACAGTCGCATGTCCTGTACCACTAAAGCGCGCGCCAGGAACAAATCCGTTTTAATTACCGTTCACGACAGAACAACACTGACCTTGAGATCCCCTCCTCCACCATCTATTCCTCTTCTATTCATACAGCGAGTGATCACTTCAAGATTACACCCAGCACTGACCTGGATCAATGCAAACCATCCGAAATGAGATCCATGGCACAGCTGATTTCAGGGATGCGCCGCCGCCGCTGGTGTGTGTGAAGCTCTGTGCAGGAAATCTCCGACCACAGCGCTCTCGATCCACTGCAAGGCTGGCCTGGGATTATATCCCACCTCACAAGTACCACAAGCTCAGCGGCTCGAGCTCGCCCCGACACTACATCGTGTGTCTATCCAGTGCAAACTAAAGTGTAACGCACTACATGCTACAAGTTTGGAGACACGTAACCACCACACCAAGCCTTTCGACCAATCCTAGTCCTCCTTTCTTACTGCGATAACCCCCATTTTTCTGGGAAGGATTTGCACTAGATTTTAGAGCATAACTTAGGATTTGTGGAGGTGGCGGAGATGAAGATACTGTGATTTTCCCTGGGTGTGACAAGAATGGACAGAATTAGAAATGTAGCAGGGAATGCACAGGTAGGAATGAGGGATTGGGGATAAAGTGAGAGCGGAGAGAGAGTTTGGGGATGTGCAGAGACAGGATGATATTGGTAGAAGGATGTTTAGGATGGAACTGCCAGGTAGGTAGGGTATGTCTAAATTACGAAGTTTTGAAATGAATGCTGGACAGGTTTTCATATGGGAGAAACAGGCTACATGGTAAATTTGACAAAAATCGGAGTGGATTAAGAACTTGCTCAAAGCACAAATAGTTACACCATATGCAATACTTTGATGAAAATTAAGCTTTTATTTGTAAAAATTGAACAAAAACAGAGTTTATCGGTCATTTCCCTTTACTGCTTTTGGGAGGTTTTTTCATTGGTGTTCAACCACTTGCAAAACAAACGTTCTTCATTGTGGGCCAGAGATTCATTGAAAGAATAAATTTGTCACTCGCAGGGAAAGTACATGTCATTGCATGATGTTCTGCTTCCCATTGTTGTGGATCCACTCATCATTTTTCGATCCCATTAGGGTCGCCGAGAGGCTAGAGCATCGCATGGCAGAAACACACTGACGGCCCACTCTTTACAAAAATCAGCAATGGTTCTTTTACATGCTTGCACCACACACAGTGAGAGACATGGCTGGCCTTTGATAAGCCAGTTAGCTCAATCAATTGAGAGTGGTGCTTGAACCCCCAACCTTGGGACCAGTAACCCAGCACCCTACCACCGCGCCACCACTGTCCACATGCTGTGGATCTTTTTCAAGAAAAGTTTGATCCAATTCCAAGGTCACATTGCATAGTCGCAGGCTCTAGACTTGGCACCCAGATGCTAAACTTTGGCTGCATCGAGCAAGTAATGAATTTTGAGCTAACTGCCTCCAAATTTTTTTTGTATTAAGTGTCACAATAATTGAACATGACCAGTAAAAAATACTAAAGTTTAAATTTTCCCATATCTTTAAAACACACCGAACTGGTAGGGGAAGAACAGGACGGCTGAGGAGGAGATATACAGAGGTGGTAAGAGAGGACATACACATGATTGGCATGATGGAATAGGGTGGAAAGGACAGAGCAAGATGGAAAAGTAATCTGCAGCACAGTGGCTTAGTGGGAAGCATGATCCCCTTTCAGCAAGAAAGTCCCAGGTTCGACTCCTGGGCTCGGCCATTCCTGTGTGGGGTTTCTTCCAGGCTCCTTCCACCATCCAAAGACATTTCCATTAAGCTAATTGAGTGTTCCAAATAGACCCTAGGTGTGAGTGCATATGGTTGTTTGTGTACTGCTTAGGGTGTACCCTGCCTTCGCTCAGTGTTGGCTGAGTTAAACACCAGTGTCTCTGCGATTGTAAGATTAAGCAGCTCAGGAAACAAGATTAGATTAATGGTAAGATTAGATGACTGTGGGTCCTGAGCCAATGAAGAATTGGTAAAATTTTGGGTGTGATCCAGATCGGGAGTTTTAAAGGCAGTGTGAGATGGGGCCAAATAACATACTGTACAAATACATAACTGATTGACAATATAGCATGGATTGCAAAAGTTTGGAGATTGTACTACCTTGGTGGACGTCTGCACTAAAGAATGTTTAAACTACAAAAAAAAAAAAATACTTGTTGGCAAGTAGCATTTCATGTATTTTCATGTATCAAGTTGGATTTCCTAAAAAGTAAAAAAAAAAAAGCCAATGAAGAAATAGTGACGACAAAAAAAAAAAGAAAAGAAAAAAACTACAGTGAATTTACACTACAGGGAATTTTTTTCTCCTCACACCTTAATAAAATTATTTTAAAAAAGATAATTTTGTACAGTGTACAGCTTAAAAGTAAATCCTAAAATGTATACCTAATCATATTTAAAAAAAAATAAGGGAAGCTTCCTTTGAATTGTTACAGTGCATAAGTATTCACACCTCTTGAATGAAACATCTCAATTCAGCTCATGGACCACAAGTTTGTTAAAAGGGTTTTTCTTTTCATCTTGAGTTTGCTAGGAAAATCTACAGCAGGTTTAAATAACAAATAAATAGCAAACACGCATCAGGTGGCGTGCAGTCATATTGAGCGTCATCTTAGCAAAATGTACAGGAGATCATGGTCTGAGCAACATGTATATACTGTGTGAACAATTATTAAGCAAGTGAGTATTTTGTCTGTGTCATCCTTTTTATGCATATTTCTCAACTCCAAATTGTGTAAATTTGACTGCTTATTGGATTTCAGAATATAATCTGATGTTTATAGGATGTTCTAAGAAGGTTAACACCCTATATCAAGGTGTGCATTATTAGGCAGTTTTTTTTTCATCAGGTAAAATGGGCCAAAAAAGAAGTTTGACTGACTCTGAAAAGTCGAAAATTGTAAAAAGAAAAAGCTGTGTGCAAAATTTTCTCTGGGATCAATAAAGTATTCTGATACTGACCGACAGGGTCAAAAGAAAGTGTTGAGAGAAAAAAAAGACAAATTAACTTCAAGAGATTTACGAAAAACCAAGTGTGAAGCTACTAGGAACCCGTCATCCTCCAGTGCTGCATATTCCAGAACTGTACCCTACCTGGAGTACTCAGAAGTACGAGGTTCAGTGCTCAGAGACATGACCAGGGTACGAAAGGCTGAAATGTGATCACCACTGAACATGACATATACGTTAAAACTTAAAGACTGGGCCAAGAAGCACCTGAAGACTGATTTTTCAAAGGTTTTATGGACTGATGGAATCAGAGTGACTCTTGATGGAATCAGTGTTGGGCACAAAGCTCTACTTCAATTCAGACGCCAAGGTGGAGGTGGGGTTCTGCTATGGGCTGGTATCATAAAAGATGAGCTAGTTGGACCTTTTCAGGTTGAAAAAGTACTTAAAATCAACTCTCAGAACTATTGACAGTTTTTAGAGGACACTTTCCTCAAGCAGTGGTTCAGAAAAAAGCTGCATCTTTCAAAAAGACCTTGATTTTTATGCAGGACAAACTTCATCACATGCATCAAAGTACTCCACTGCATGGCTTACCAGTAAAGGCCTTAAAGATGTGACATGGCCCCCTTCCTCACCTGCCTTAAACGCTATTGGGAAATTGTGGGCTGTTCTTAAACGGGAGATTTACCATGAAGGAAAACAGGACGCCTCTCTGAACAGTGTCTGGGAGGCTGT
>JBCNYG010000017.1:15801663-15816372 GCA_039654305.1 Porochilus rendahli
TTATATTTTCTTCTATATGTTTCCTTGTTCTCTATTTTTTACACCCTGGACAGCCCGGCAGGCCATCCCACACAACTATTTACACTGAGAGGGGGGAGAGAGAGCAAGCCTCCGCCAAGACAAAAAAAAAAACCTATATGAATCAAAATGTCAAAAGTTAATCTATTTCACAATGTTAAAAAATACGCCACCTATGGTAGAAAGTCTTTTATTTTTAATTTTTTTTGCACAATCCTGCTAACAATCAAAAATGTAAAATGTAACCTTCTTGGTGGCGGTAATAAGAAACCTATGACGGGTTTTGAATGGAACATGTTGTCTAAACTCTTGCTCAGTGATTACTTTAGATATGAACTGTTTAAAACACACCAACAGAAGCTTGAATCCAACCTCCTCCATCTGTAATGTACTAAGAACTGAACTGAGTGTCTCAGTAGCGGTCAGGATAGAGATCGATGGGTGAACGTGCAGTATACTGTGTAATCTGTCTGTGTGTGTGGGGGGGGGGGGGTGTGTAGCTGATGCCCACAGTAATAACCAGAACAAAAAAACAGTATTGATCATTCTGTGTACTTCCACCATACCTGCATTGTTACTTCCATCTGCTTCTGGAATTTTTCTGAGTTACACATAGCAATGTATAGATGTTCAAGGGTGAAAAATATTGATGTTCACATCGAGTGAGTCTAACTTTCTCTCCCTCTATTGATCCAATCCGTAAATCAGAAGCTGTGTGTTTGTAGATTATTCTGCCTTCAACCTTAGCCAGCACATCACGCATACACAAAAAACCTGCTCTGACTGAGAAAAAAGTCTTCAATTTGTGTGCACTGGGAGGAGTAGAGTATTGGCCGTCAGCAAGAAGGCACCTTCCTGGGTTTTGAGGTTATGCTAAGCAGATGAGCTGCTACTGCTCAAGACGTGTGTCACCTGATGGATTAGATGCACGCCTGCAGGACATCACTCAACATGATGCCACCTTTAATGATAGCCTGCTAACACACTCATCTTTATCATCACATTTACACCACACCAGATCTTCTGCAGAAATGAAAACATTGAATCACGCCTCCGTGACCTTGGACAATAAAACGATTATTTTAAGGTGTCCCAACAATATGAGTCAAGGGCAGCAAATTCTGAGATATAAGGATGTGAAACGAGAGTACATCAAAAATAACCAACGTATCATTTTGTAATTTTGCCATACAAACACCCCATAATCATTAGTGTAGTATGTCACCAAACTACCCATCCATCCCTCACCCATACATCAATTATCTATAATGATTATCTGTTATGGCGGTGAGGACCTGAAAGCTAATCCCAGCTGACTACGGGTCGACACAAACAACCATTAACCTTCGTACCCATGGAAAATTTGGAGTGGAGAACTGGCCTAATGTGCATGACTGTGGAAGGAAACCAGCACACCCAACGGAAACCCATGCAAACAAGAACATGCAGACTCCCAACAGAAAGGCCAAGATTGGATCCTAGAAAACTCTCACTGTCAGACAGCAGTAGTGCTAACCACTTTGTCCTTGTTAGGAAAATAGTGTAAAACAGCACATGCATGTCCTTGTAAGCCATATAAATATGTGCAACGCATTCATTTTATTTACACCTCAAAGTTTACAGATCATTTTCTCTGGACTTGTTATGCAGTGATAATTATACCTTGAAAATTTCTCAATAATTTCTCAACATTGGCTCCACCAAATTTAACAAATGGCCCCTTATTTATTCATTTGTCCGTTTATTGAACTGCTTAATCCTATTAGGGTCGCGGGGAAGCTGGAGCCAATCCCAGCCAACAGCGGGTGAAGGCGCTGAACACCCTGAACAACTCACCAGTCAGAGCCACACCTCCTGCACCCACACAGACCCTTTGGGGATAAGATTGGACGCCCTGAATTTAGTTAGGGTGCAAGTTTGAATCCAGATAACCCTATAACCGCCAGTTGGGTGTTTTTAATATTTTTCATTTATTATTCTCTCGCCTAGTACACATAGTCTGCTATGCAGTGTCACCACAACTTTCATTCATTCAGTTTTCGAACTGTTTACCTGTTGGAGCCTATCTCAGCCCACTCTGGGCAAGGGCTGTCCATCACAAGGCCGACACACACCTAGGGGCAAATTGGAACTGCCAATTAGCCTAAAGTTCATGTCTTGTGGAAGGAAACCACTGTACCCAAATAACACAGGAGAGAGAGGGCAAACTCCACACAGAAACACCCTCACCGAGCACAAAACTTGAGCCCAGGACCTTCTTGCTGCGAGGTGAAAGTGCTAAACACTGCTACCCTGCCACTCTGTGAGCACAATTTACACCAGGTACCCTCTAGGAAAAACAGTGATTCACACTCACATTTACACCAATTATTGGCAATTTGGAAAAATGCACAAGCCTTTGGACTGTGGGAGGAAATCAGAGATCTCAGCAAGCATGGAGAGAATAAGAGAACATGTCACAGAAATGCCCTTGCTAATTGTTAAGCTCGAACCCAAGACCTTCTTGATGTGAAGCGGACATGCTTACAAAACACCACCAGTCCAGACCATGGTTGCAAAATGAACCATGCCGGTTTTGGAAGGAATGATGTTGAATGTTGAATACTGTTTTCTCGTGTCAATCAAAGCAACACTAGCCAATCATTGGCATTTATAAGTTCATTTATGTGGAAGATGGTAGATAGCTTGAGCGTGTCACACTGCCCTGTAATGGAGCATGAGCAGAGGTTTGACAAGATGTAGCTGCCTGGTTTTACGTCTCTCATGGTAGATGTTACGTGTCATAGAGAACCAACTAGTATATGGAAACTGGCAGATGACCGAATCGGGAAGAAATTGGACCACGGTTTTTGCTTTCTGTTAAAATAAAAAAAGGAAAGATTCTGATCTGAATCTGAATGAATGCCGAGTAAAAAGACTGACACACCTCCTCCACAAAAGCAGGCAGCGAGTTCAGGAGATTAATGGCGTAGTACAATTATTTTTATAGCAAGCATGACAGTACAACTCTTCATGTTTTATAATGGGAAAAAAATTATATCCTACAAAAAAACAAATAACAATATGCCTGTCTAATAAACTAATAGTTTGAAAAGGAAACCTGTGATAACAACACTCATTAATGCCAGATCTATGTTAATATTGATCGACGATGGTGTTGGGGAAAAAAACTTTCATTACAGTAAATGATATTCGCTGTCCAGGACGTCAGCTTTAATCAGGCTGATATTGATCTTGGACACCGGACTTGGCAGGAAGACAGAAGAGAAAGCTTGTTGCTGGTCTGTCATTTTTTTGCAGAGCTTAATGAAAGTGTGGCTGTTGGGATTCAAGGTTGAATTCATTTGCATGAAGGACAATGTTCTGTAGTCATTTGAGAATGACCATGGGAGAAATTCTTCAACATGGAATCCTTTAAGAATCAGTGAGAAATGGGAAAACGGACACTTAGAGGACCTTTAAATAGACAGACCTTTTTTTTCTCTTGTTTAAATCTAACATGAAAATATAAATGTCTCTACAAATGCATCACCTAAGCTAATCAGTTGGAAAGTATTCACATAGCACAGAAGAGTTTTTCACATGGATGATTTTAGTTTTGAACTAACCCACAGTACATTTCTGGACAGCTGGCTAATCAATTTTTCTGGATCAAATCACAAAGGGGGCAGGCATGAAAAGACTTGGCATTAGCACAGGAAAATAAATATATGTAGTTTATTTCCAATTAAATATGCTAATCTTAGCTTCATAAGTATTTTATCATGAACGCAGACTTGATAATAAAAAACTCCACTAATATTAGCATTTGTAAATATTCATGTATGTTCAGCTAGAAGACCCTTTACCTGCTGCAAACATTGCAAGATATTTTTTTTTTGTATGTTTGTTTTACAGAAGACCAACATTACCCATAACATGCCTGTCATTCTCATCTCTCCTGTCCATTTCAATACTGTGGTTTGTAGCTACAGTGTGGAACAACACTGGCACGTCAAAAATTGGCGGCGTGTAATTAGCAGGCACAGAGCATCCTGTCTCTCTCTTGGCCCCCGATCAAGTCTACACGCTCGGATCACTTTCAGAGACATTTCAAATAATCCTCTGCAGTGAATTAAAGGACCACGCACCTGCTTGGTCAGAATGTTCCAAGGTCATCTCCATCCTGTGCCTTCAAATCATGAACACCTTTATGAATATACTACATTGAAATTTTCATCTCAAGCTGAAATTGTTACATCACTATTTATTTATTAATTCATTTATTTATTTGTTTATTTTTAAAGTTTAAGTGACTCAGTTGCTTTGCCGTGT
The DNA here is from genome assembly GCA_039654305.1 of Porochilus rendahli. Classification (NCBI taxonomy): domain Eukaryota; kingdom Metazoa; phylum Chordata; class Actinopteri; order Siluriformes; family Plotosidae; genus Porochilus; species Porochilus rendahli. The sequence continues at coordinate 15,805,996 of JBCNYG010000017.1, forward strand.
TCCGTCTCTCAGCCACACTCAAACACACATACACACACACAAACACACAGAGAGAGAGAGAGAGAGAGAGAGATAGAGAGAGAGACCTGGAGACCATAACCACTACTTGCCTAACCTTTACCCAAACCCTTACCCTAACCCTTACCCAAACCCTTACCCTTACCCTAACCCTTACCCAAACCCTTACCCTAACCCTTACCCTAACCCTTACCCTAACCTTAACCTAATCCTAACTCTAACCTTAAAACATGTCTTCATCCTAAAATTTATTAATTTCTGTTATAGGGATATGCATTTGGTCTCCATAATGACAAAATATTTCCATAATACAACTGTGTATACAGATTTCAGTTACAATAACATATCTGTATCTCACATACGCACACAGACTACTAGCACATAGTTAGTCATACAAATAATGTTTGAAAGGTGGGGGTGTGAAGAAAGATAGACAGAGCGAGAGGTGAGGAACGAAGGGCGATGAGAGGAGGAGAAGAAATGGAAATGGAAAAAGTGTGTGTGTGTGTGTGTGAGTGTGAGAGAGAGAGAGAGAGAGATAGGGAGGGAGGGGCAAAGTAGGAGACAGTGACAGGGATAAGTATAGGAAATAGACAGGAACAACCATCACTACACTTGTTCCAGTGGATACACAGATTTCTTCCTGCAATTAAGCTGGTCAAATATCTAATTTGCATTTTGGGGAAAAATTACATATAGTATTTCTTTTAATTCAATTTTTACGCGTTGTTCTGTTTTTCTGTACTGAGAAATAGTTTTAACAGTCCTACTCTTCACCATTTGAATTGATCTCTTTATGGACAGAGCAGGTTGTACGTATATTCGAATGTGCAGATGCTTTCTAAAAAAAGTCTTTCAGATGTACCAGACCTGACCCACAGGGATGAATCCAGCCAAGAGCATCCAGCTAATCGTCATCCTCTACCTTCAGTGCATCTACGGTAACATCCTTTTTTCTCGCTTCTCCTTTTGCTTAAGTTTTTAATCAGCAAGTAGTGAGAAAAAATACATATGTAGTGAGAAAAAAGTATGTGTTCGGAAATATTTACATTTAAATTTGAATATAATATTGCTGCTAGTAAAGCGAGAGAGAGAGAAAGAAAGAGAGAGAGAGAGAGAGAGAGAGAGAGAAACATTTTCTACCATTTAAAAAATTTACTTTTAAAATGCATTTACAGGCTGCAAGAAAAAGCCACTTTTATCTATTTTTAATTTTATTCATTCATTCATTCATTTATTTATTTATTTAAAGAATTTATTTATTTATTTAAAAAAGCTTTTTAAAGAATGTTATGACTTTTGATGCCACACTTGTTTCTTCCTCAGTAAATGTTGTCATTATTTGACAGGATCCTAATGCAGAATGATTACACTCTCTATTTATAATGATAACAACTAAAAACAGAATTATGTAATTTAAAAAAACTCTTTTTACATAAATAGAATTGGTTGAGTTTTCTTTTTTGTATATATTTTTAGGTTTTTGGAGCTCTCTATTTTGATGAACTCTAATGTTAAAATAAATAATTATATATTATATTATATATAATACTAATGTTTAATTTTGTCCTTATGCTAAAATACTCCCATAAAACAATGATAAAACAATACTCCAATAAAACAAAGGGTGAGGGGGCAGGTGACAAAATGTCAAAGAGCTTGCTGCTGAAATGTAATAATGCATAATTCTCTCTCATTCTCTAAGAGTGCACAGCCACCCCAGCTCGGGGCCATGCAGAAGAACGACTAATTGAGTCTTTGTTCCACCGCTACAACAAGCTCTCGCGTCCTGTAGAGAACATCTCAGATGTGGTGCTGGTTCACTTTGGCCTTTCCATCGCGCAGCTCATTGATGTAGTGAGTTATACCCTGGAAGTGTACACATAAAAAAAAAAAGAAATATGTTTCCTGTGACACATGATGATATTTTTAAATGATTCCGTACTGCAGGATGAAAAGAATCAAATGATGACCACCAATGTTTGGGTGAAACAGGTACGTTTGGATCAGTTGGAGCATGTTGTTGAAAATTAATGAGATATTTAATTGAAACTGGGCTCCGTTACTTCACTCTCCGTTATCCTGTCATGCCTGCTGCTTCAGAACATTGATGAGAGTATATGTGCCCTGACAGGAATGGAGTGATTACAAGCTGCGCTGGGACCCTGAGGAGTTCGAGAATGTCACGTCCATCAGAATCCCCTCCGAGCTCATCTGGAGGCCTGATATCGTGCTCTACAACAAGTAGGTGCTTCCATGGACTAATGCCAAATCTCTACATTTATAATATGTACTGTGAATAAGGACATGACATTTCATAAGCTAAGACAGCTATTATTTAGGATGCACAAATTACATATTATATATATAGAGAGAGAAAATTATGGGAATATCTATTAAAAGTGGTCTCTTCATTTTTTTCATGGCATGTATGTATACACACATATGCACACACACTCACTCATTAAACAAACCACTTAATCCTTGGTTGTATCCTATCATGGGCGACACTGGGCGAAGGCACCCTGAACAGCTCGCCAGATCATCGCAGGGCCAACACACGCACAACCATTCACACGCACAGTCACCTTGGGGCAATTTAAACAGCCAGTTAGATTAATGTGTAAAGGAACATGCAAACTCATACAGACACACCCGAGCCTGGGACCAGGACCTTCTTATTGTGAAGCAGACATGCTAACCACTATGCCTATGTGTACATATATCTTGAAACTTTTGCCATTTTTTTTCTTCAGAATGGCAGCTGGTTGAATTTTGCTTACATTTGAAATTATTCAATAGTTTGACCTAGATACAACCAAGATACGGGTGGGGGGGGGGGGATTGTAGAGTAGATATTACCATAAACGTTTATTTTTTGATTTAAAAGATTATTCATTCATTTACTGAACCACTTTATTATACCAGGGTTGCAGAGGGCTGGAGCCTATCTCAGCTAACAATGAGAGAAGGCGAGGTACACCCTGAACAGCTTACCAGTCCATTGCAGGACAAGACACAGACAGCCATTCACTCTCACACTCACATCTAGGGGTAATTTGGTACAGTCAGTTAGTTCTTGGGAGGAGCCCATATAAAGATGAGGAGAACATTCAAACTCCACACAGAAACCCAGGACGTTTTGCTGTGCTGCTCAAGCAGCCACCTTACAATGGCATTACCAGACGTCCACTGCACAGCAAAATTTTTAATCTGTTTGTCCATGTTGAAATTTGTTTCTTGTCCATTTGTTCTGTAAATGTGTTGCTAGTCAGACGAGGTCTGTTCAATCCGGTGTAGAGTTTTGTGCATTTGGAATGGACTTCACATTAATACATGCTTTAAGCAAGCTGTGCCTCAAATTCAATTCCTTGTAACCCGAAATGATTGCAATTCTTTTATCTGTTGCTAGCGCTGATGGAGATTTCGCTGTGACCCACTTGACCAAAGCTCAGGTGTTCCATGATGGCCGAGTCAAATGGAAGCCTCCTGCCATATATAAGAGTTCCTGCAGTATTGATGTCACATTCTTCCCTTTCGATCAGCAGAACTGTAAGATGAAATTTGGCTCATGGACGTATGACCGAGCTAAGATCGACTTGGTCAGCATGGACATCAACGTAGATCAAATGGACTACTGGGAGAGTGGTGAGTGGGTCATCATCAATGCTGTGGGAAAGTACAACAGCAAGAAATATGAGTGTTGCACAGAAATCTACCCAGACATCACATACAACTTCATCATTCGCCGACTCCCTCTGTTCTACACCATCAATCTGATCATTCCGTGCCTACTGATCTCATGCTTGACCGTGCTTGTGTTCTATCTACCCTCCGAGTGTGCCGAGAAGATCACGCTGTGCATATCAGTGCTGCTGTCACTCACCGTCTTTCTCCTGCTCATTACAGAAATCATCCCTTCCACCTCACTGGTCATCCCACTCATCGGTGAGTACCTGCTCTTCACCATGATCTTTGTCACGCTTTCCATTATCATCACTGTGTTTGTGCTGAACGTGCACCACCGTTCATCCCGCACGCATCGAATGCCTCACTGGGTCCGCCAGCTCTTTCTCCACGTGGTACCACGGTACCTTTTCATGAAACGTCCTCCCGCCGCTGGAAAGAGAAACTGCCGCAGGCTTATTGAAATGATACACAAGCCAATGGCACTGGAACCTATCCAGCAGGGTAACCCCACATTGACCATCCCCATTGATCTGAGCGTGGGCTCTGCTGCCTCACCATGTACAATCCAGCGAGAAGCAGCATCCAAATCTCCGCTTTTGTGCAGCTCCCCCAGCAGTCAGTACTCCATACTTCAAGAGGAGCCCACGCACATGAATCTCACTCCTGGACTCAAATGTCCTCAAGTGAACACTTCCTCTACCTCAAGCCCTTCCTTGACTCCAGACGCACCACTTGAGCCTCTGCTTCAAACATTAGCTCTCAGTCAGGTTTGTGAATATCAGTGCCACGGTGCTGAGAGTGTATTCATGGATATGACTGAGAGTACACGTGAAAGAGAGACTTTCTGGCACTGTCATAAACATGAGGCGTCAAGTATACAGACATACTTTACTGCTGACAGAAGTGAAAATACAGGTTCATGTGTAAGACACAAGGTCCGGAGCCTTCAAATGTCAAGCCCCAACTGTACTAAAGAAACCAAGCTGGAGGAAACCAACTATCCAGTGTCACCGTCACTCCTACGGGCCCTTGAGGGAGTCCAGTACATTGCCGACCATCTCAGAGCTGAGGATGCAGACTTTTCGGTAAGTCCCAGAACGCTCGCTTGTTTTCATTTTGAACTCATTCATGCATGCATGCACAAGCAATGAGTGTGGGGGAGGAGACGTGGACCACGGACCACAGAAATATAATTACCTATTGGGATGCAAATCATATGCAAGAACGTCAATAGGTAATGACCGGTGGAGCGAACACACTGGTGGTCACTGACCTTTCGCCTGTCATGGTTACTCAGACGCATGACACGCATGCTCTTTCTAACTTGAAGGCGAATTTAAACTTCTAATAATCTAAATAGATCTTGGCGTTAGACGTACTGGAAAGTTCCTATCTATCTAAATGTAATGACTCAAAATATTACTTTACTTCAGTACAATTTCCATAAGTACTCGAATGTCTAGTAATGATCACATAAACAATATATATATCACGCGAAAGGCAATGAGTTACTCAGCCCGGGTGGCGTAGTGGTAAGCATGTCCACCTCACAGCAAGAAGGGCTTGGATTCCAGTCCCGGGCTCAGGTCTTTCTGTGTGGAGTTTGAATGTTCTCCCTGTGCTTGCGTGGGTTTCCTCTGGGTACACTGGTTTCCTCCCACAGTCCAAGCCAACTGGCTGTTCCAAATTGCACCCAAGTGTGAGTGTGTTTTGGCCCTGCAACCCTTTATTAGGGTCACGTGTAGGCTAGAGCCCATCACAGCCAACTCCAGGCAAAGGCGGTGTACATCCTAAACAGATCACCAGACCATTACAAGCCCAACACAGACAGAGAATAAATCGCACTCCCATTCACACCATGTGACATTTTGGGATATCCAATTGACCTAATGTCTTTGGATTGTGGGACAAAACCAGAGCACCTGCAAGCATGGGGAGAATCTACAAACTCCCGAGTCCGCTGGAGACACCAGGCAATGGTAAGATACAATCATCACATGCCAAACAGGTGTTTAGATTCGTTGAGCCACCTGCTCACGTGTTAGATATATTTTGTCATAAATTTTTAACAATGAACTCTAAAAATGTCAAAGTTCTAACACGTCCTTCTCACACTGAAATCAGTCATCCATTATATGAGGGAAGACTTGATGATTGGAAGATATAGTAGGAGATATAAAATTCATCACTTTCTCTCTTTTTTACCAGGTAAGAGAAGATTGGAAGTACGTTGCCATGGTGATTGATAGAATATTTCTCTGGATGTTTATCCTGGTGTGCATTTTGGGTACAGCAGGACTGTTTCTACCTCCTTGGTTAGCTGGAATGATCTAGAATCTGACGTACAGCTCAGCACTAGACAAGAAAACCAACCCAACACCTTCAGTTTCCTCACCCAGATCCGCCGTATTTTGACTTCATGACTGCAATATTACAATATCACATTCCAGAATGTCCGGAGTAGCCAATGTATCGATATGATGACGCATTCAAGGACGGCTTCTATTTCCTCGATATGTGTTGAGGGCACAAAATGGTTTATTCTTGTCCTTTCTTCATGGGTCTGTTTTTATCACCAATCAGCCGCTGTGTGGATTTCTCAAACATTCCTTCATCGGTGTATTATTCCATTTAAACATGTGCTTGAAATCCGAACTGATTATAATCAAATGTTAACAGGGTATTTATTATATATCAAAGATTCATAATGGTATTTAAATCAAAGATAAATTATTAAGTTAATCAACTTTAAAGAAGTGTCATACTGAAATTTATTTATGAAAAATCTAAGTATACCTACTCCATATTTCTACCGTCATGATGGTTTTCGCAGGAAAATGTAAATAAATTATTTGATTCACTGGATTAACTTGACCCTGGAGTTTTATTTGTCTCTCACTCACTCATTTAATGAACCGATTAATCCTATTAGGGTTGGGGGACACTGGAGCCTAGCTCAGCCGACACTGGGTGAGGGCATTATACACCCTCAACATCTTGCTAGACCATCACAGAGCCAACACACACAACCATTTACACCCACACTTAGGGGCAGTCGAAGCAGTGGGCTGCAACACACGTTGGGGTGTCTGGAGAGCAGTTGGGGGTTGGGGGTGCCTTACTCAAGGGCATATCAGCTATAAATATGGAGGAAGGGAAAGTGCAGCTCACTCCCCCACCGCCACAAATTACTCCTGCTGGTTTGGCAATCGAACCAGCAACCTGTCAGTCCCAAAGCGGCTTCTCTAACCATGAGGCCCAAGGCTGCCCCAGATGAAGTGGATGGAAGGGTCAAGGCAAAGCAACCAGCAAGTGTAACATTTTCTGCAACAGTATTGGGAAGAACTTCCAGAATAATATTTGATTTTCATCGTCGATAGAATGTCATCACTATGATGAGACAAAACCTTTGATTTAATTGTGTTAAACAGAACATTTCACAAATGGTTGTGTGTGTTGGTCCTGCGTGTGTGATGGTCCAGTGAACTGTTTAGGGTGTATCCCGCCTTCGCCCAGTGTCGCCTGAGATAGATTCTTGGAAAATTGTCTTATATGTTATACATGACAGGTTAGGATTCAGTAACTTTATTCTCTAGTGGACATTTCAATCATTTCAATACTCATGTGGTGTTAAATATTTTTAAAATGCCAAACCTACCACCGTGAAGAAGGTTGAACTTTTATTCTAAGAGGACGTTGAGTCTCATTATAACCGACCTTATTAATTAAGCATCGCACCCAGTTTCAATCAGCACTCCAGCAGAACAGGATTCAGGATCACATGACGCAAAAGAGCAAATATATTTAATCTCCATATTTCACCAAAAACTGTGTATTCTGGTTAATCCTGCTGCAGCTAATTAACATGCTAATCGACCCAGCATGAGTAAACAGTGTGAGGAACAAATTTAATTAGACTAACTGTGAGGGACTCATCCGTCTTTGCTCTTAGTGATATCACAAGTGGTAAAAAGGATTCTCAAAACATTTTCAAAATAAAAGTGTAACATAAGGACAGTTTAATTTTAAAGCACTGAAGTAATTACACACAGTCTTTTTTTTTTTTTTGTTACAGTTCTGTAAAATGTTTAAAACTCTTTTCGAAATGAAATAATGCTTTTGATTTAAACATGTGCTCTAATAACACCAGTACAAAAATGACCATGTGTAATTACCCAGACCTGCTGTACGCAGAAGGCATGTGTTAAAATTCAGTCATTTTCTTATGTGTATCTGCTTTCTTCTGAGCTCTCTGGATAGACTGCTCCCGAGCCTTCAGCTGCTGCAGCAGCTTACGAGATGCTGAAAGCTTCTCTTCCACATGACTAATAACTGCAGCATCCCTGAAAAAAAAAAAAAAGTTCATGAGAAGACAACAAGGAAGGGGGGGAGGGATTTGAACAACACAGAGAATGATGTCTCTCGCCTACCTTCCGTTCCTCCTGTTCAGAGAGTCTGTGAGCTGCTGGATTTCTCTCTCTACCTGGCTCATCCTCTCGGTGGTCTGAAAGAGTTGAACATTAAGTGAGCGCTTGGTGCCCTTTCCTCCCTGGTACGCCTCGACGCCACTGACGGAGCAGGACGGAGTCGGGGAATGAGTCGAATCTCCCAGTTTAGAGTTCAGAAAGTCAAACACGTTGTTGGTGGTTGAGGTGGAAATCCGCTTTCTCTTGAGCTTCCGTTTGCTTGAGGCCGGATTGTTTTTGGCAGTTGCGGCTTGAGTCTTGCGCTGAGTAATTTCGGCACACTGGTCCAGCGAGCGGCCTTTCGGGAGCACCAAGGCCTGCACGGGCTCCACCTGACCGGACAGGGTTTTCCCCAAACCTGCACAAAGGCGTGCAAAACTGAAAGTTAGACTGGCAACATCAAGAGACTGACGTTTCTACGACTAAAAAGATCACCCTAGAAAAACTTCAGTATCTATATGCTAGTTAAGAAAAGATGAACTGACCATTTGGGAATATTTTACCTGAAGTGTCACCCGATGTGAATCTCGTTTATAAAGCTATAAGCTAACTTGTTATAAGCTCACTGCAATGTCACACTCCCAATCGTGACGTTATGGGTGTTCAGTGCTAGTGTGATGTTGCTGAATTAGAGCCCAATGCAACATCACATCACAAGGGAACAGAGCACAGCAGCAGCACAAGCATTACATTATTATTTTCAAGAACGTTTGCTGAAACAGCTACAGTTAACTACATCCATCTAATCCAGCAAATCCAAAAAGCATCACCATACCTCAACACCAAAACAGTCATGAATTCTCAAGTCTAATGCATTTCTAATTCAAATTCTGAATTGGTATAGACGGGACTTCTCAGAGTGAAAGAATAGGTGCTTTAGCTTTACCCAAGTTTAATAAAATAACAGAGCTTTATTGGGTCACTGTCTCTCAAATGCCACCGATTCCAATCCGTGTTCATATTTTTCATGAAATGTCTCAATATCAATATTTCATATGTTCGTCTGTGATAAAATATGGGTTTAATGAGATTTACAAATCATTGCTCAACCCCTGATTCAATCTCCTGCCTGCCATGATTTGAGTTCTGATGATATATTATACCTTTTCCTAACTCGTAGCCCATTTTCAGCAAAAGTTTGGACCCAATTCCACGTGTGTGAGCCTCCCAGCCGCAGAACTCGGTACTGGTCACTGTGACCAATCCCTCATCTTTACTCGAACTGATAACTGTAGAGAAAGTAAAAACACACTGTATTTTCATCACAGTAAATCACAAAGCAAAAGGTCCTCTGAATGTCCAAATATGTTCGAATGATACAAAAGACATTATTATACACCTAACCTCAACGTGAGGGACGAAGGCACTTCTATACAGATTCAACATGGAAAATAAGCATCAAACCTTTCGCGTAACCGGCATCACATCGTTCAAGATCCTCCTCTGAATCTGAAGAGTCAGTCAAGTTCTCTTCCTGCCTCAAGGGAGGGACAAGACAATCTGCTTCCACGACAGATTCCTTCAGCAGCAATGAGTCGAACTTCACAGTGTAGAAACCTCCCTCAATATCTGGAAAGATAAAACCACTGTCAAAAACATTAAAATTAAAAAAATTTAAAACATAAATAAAAATTTACATCAACTGACAAATATGATATATAGATTTGGGCACCTAAAGGCGAATTTCGCAATAGATTTCTCTACTGACAGGCTTGGGTTATAGGTGGACTTCAATATGGTCACGTGACCAGGCGCTGCCCTTGGTTACAGCACGTTCCCATACTGAAGGCCATACAAACACTTTACCATGCCATAGGATTCAGGCTGAAGCAACAGCTCTTTCTAATTACTTTCATAGTCTTGTAAACCTTGCTCATAGTCTAATCATAGTCTTTATGTTCTTGAAAAAAATATAAGTACATAAAACCCCTGCACATTATGTGCCATTAGAAAAGAAACACGTGCTAACAGTTGTGGCTTCACTTAGCATGGCCTCGACTCGTTGCCTCTACCCAGCCGAACAAGCTAACACCACAAACCTTCTCCCAGTCTTGTGCTTTGCTTTCAATATAATTCTTTCTAATGAGTATCTTTCTCATTATTATGAACAAAAGACAAAAAATATTAGCTTTTAATAGTGAACTCACCAGTTATAATGAAATGGTCACTGCAAACAGGGATCTTTACATCCAAGTCTGCAGAT
>JBCNYG010000017.1:15820412-15830697 GCA_039654305.1 Porochilus rendahli
AATATTATCTTTTAATAGTGAACTCACCAGTTACAATGAAATGGTCACTGCAAACAGGGATCTTTACATCCAAGTCTGCTCTGAAGATGTTGCTGAACCATTTAGCTCTCCTTTTTTCTAGAAAGTTCTTCAGCTTGCTCACTCTGGCTTTTAATATTTGCCAGGACACAGAAAAAACGCTTGTCTCTTTCCCTCTCCGCACGTTTGTAACAACCAATAACAGCACATTTACTCTACATTCTACATTCACAGCCTCCACAGGGCAACCAGTGCGGTGGCGGCGCAGTGTTTTCTTGTAGGTTTCTGGGTTATGATGCGTATTGCACAAGATCAAGTCACCAAATGTCATTTTGCATACTGTACCATAAAATAAATAAAAATACTAAAAATACTCCTATTTTAGAGCAAATTACCTCAAGGATGGTTTCAGCGGACTACATAAAATACTTTCATATAAAAAATAAATAAGTATTTGCTCCTAAATTCCAGAAAAAAACAACCCTAAAAGCATGGGCTAATGAGACAGCCTGAGCACAAATATTTACCCTAGAGCTGTTGTATGTGTTCAAAATCATCATCCATTAGCACACTGAAGGGAATCAGGAGACGCTTGCTCCACCACTGGAACAGAAACCCTGGTTGGTGTATGACATTCACAGCCATCATTCTAATTCACCATTCCTGACACCCCAGAATCACATGAGAAACAAGACTCACCCTAGCACAGTGGTCACTAAGACAGAGGTGGACAACCCTGTTCCTAAAGAGTTACATTTTTGAGGACTTTCTTGAAACTGACCGTCTTTTCAATGTCTTAAAAAGTTCTTGATTAACTCATAAAGGTGTGTTCGATTTTAGTTGGAGATGAAACCAACAGGAAGGAACTGGGTTGGTGATCAGGATGTCAAGAGACACAAGTGTTGGGGTGCTCCCTGTGCATGTACTGGTAAACAGCATCTATTTGGACGGTTAATGTGTATTTGAGATCTATCTCTGCTTCAAATTCCTTGTTAAAAATTGGCTACAAAAACTAAGTTACTTTATGAGGAGGCAATCCTGAAAAAGTGGAATTGAGTGCGACAAGTATCACAAGTCACGACACAAGCAGTCAATCATTTACCTGAAAGTTTTTTTCAACACTCTACAGGATTCACAAATGTAAAAAAGCACCCAGACATCCAGGGCTATTAGTTCTCAATAAAACCACCACCCTGCTACCTGAAATTCTATTCCATTCATGTTGTGTACTTTCATAATTGTGATCTAAATAAAAAATGATCATGGAGAAAACAGGTTTTTAATAGGGATGCCTAAACAACGTTGGGTTTGTCAGGAGCCATACGGAGAAAATTGAGGGAGCGGTTTCCTCCTGTGGGCTTTCTCTACCCACTCTGGAATGTATATAATGAGTTTACTTCTCCTCTTTTCTCTCTTACAGTTTGGCAAACACAGTTGGTGCAGTGCTGAACCTTGCTGTAATGGAGTGTCATTTCCACTTCAATTATTCACTGTCGCTAAGTGATAAGAATTAGCATGGGCACTGACACTAACTGCTAACAGATGTGATTGTATAGTGCATGGGGAGGAAGAGGTGGTGGGAAAAAGTCTTTATTGATTTTTACCCAATTCTCTACATTAACATTTTTTTTTTTATCAATTAATTGTTTGTTTAGGCTACCAAAATTTCAAGATGCCTGCTCCACAGGCACTTGGGATTCATAAACACTTACCTTTCTGTGTTTATGAATTAAGGTCTTGGCTACTAGTTAAGGTCTGGCTACTTGTAGTCAGATTTCTTGCTCAGGTGCTTGCGCTGGCTGTGTAAAGCATACAGTGGCTTTGTATCTGATATGGTCGCTTCCATATTAGTCATCAGCAAAGGAAGAATAACAATCTCAAAAATAAACTACGATCTAATCCTCTTCTCTACACTTTCTGTTGGAGTCACCGTGAGCCTCCTGCACAGCCAAGTTTGATTAGCTGACAAGCGAAACATGGCTGATTAGTGGTGGGGGAAAAATGAACATTATAGAATCAAATGGTTTACTATGTCTACTAAGTTCACTTAGCACCGCCAACAGTGGCAGTGTGCATGCATTGGGTTGCCTGTGTGGGCATGTGAGCACAGACGCGGCAACGAAATCAAGCTCATAGCTTTTTCGACATTTGTGTAAATATGAAGCTCCGCTGTAAGTAAAACAGAACTTCTCCTATAACTACTGCATAAAGAGATTAGACTCATATCCAAAAAAAGTGCTGACTGTTCTTTTTTTTGGATGGTATGACCCTTTGAAACAGTTGAAAGACAAACGAGAAGTTGTACCTGTAATTTTGGCAGGATACCAGATGCCATCCTCATGCTTGGCTAAACAGGAGGAACCTTGCTGCATGTTTGTAAGATCTGCCTGAAGAAAGTCCCTCAGCTCTGACATGTACACCACCTCCCCATGAGAGAACCTACAGGAAAATCATTTTGTGGTGATTTCGGATCATTCACTGCATCGCATCGACAATAACAAGGAAGTCGGTGTGGAACAGATCCAAGCCAATCTGATACACGAAGGGTTTTAAAACACCTCAAATTCTCAGGGAATCAAAATATCCAAGCAACATTCATTTACTCATCTGCTGAACAACTGTTTCCTATTACGGCAAGGAGGCTGGAGCCTATCTCAGCCAACTCTGGGCGAAGGACCATATCCAAGCAATAGCAATGGGAACATTTGTTTGTTTGTTAAAATATGGGAAATTCTGTGTGGAGTTTGCATGTGCTCCCATGCCCCAACTCCTCCCACAGACCAAAGACATGCACATTAGGTTAACTGGCTGTTTCAATTTGCCTCTGCAATGGTCTTGCAAGCTGTTCAGGGTGTTCCTCGCATCCTTGCCTGGTGTTGGTGGAGATAGGCTCCAGCCTACCCTAATAAGATTAAGGGGTACAGCAAATGAGTGAGTGAGTGTTAAAGCGTGTAAATATAAAAAGTATTTAGCACATGTTTCGGGCAGTCATGACCTAAAGTCAGCCACTGAAGAACTTGACTTTATTTGACGCATAAGGCAGGAGTTGATCCATACATAAATGAGTATGGGTTCTCACACCCTCATACAAGGGTGGGGCCTGTTGGAGGCCGCGTCGCCTGTCTCTCATTAAACAGTGCGAACATTCTTTTGTTTTTTATTACATGATGTCTAGAAGTAGTTAATTCTGTCACTACCAAGACCAGCTAAGATTTGTTTCACTACAATCCATGTATATATAATAATGTAGTTTAAAGCTCAAAAACACACATTTAAGTGTACACTTCTTTAAGCAAACCTGGCAAGTTGGGCATGGAGAGCTCACTTTTGTTTTAAGCCACAAGTGTGCACTCCAATTAACTAATTAAACTACTTCTTCTCAGCCAGTGAAAATGTAAGCTATAATCACCATATACAGTAATTCTCTGTAATTCAATGTAGTAATTTCTATCAGAGGCGGGGCTTTGGACAAGGAAGGCTCCATTTGATTTTGGAGATGATCTGCATCAAAATTTGGGATCCAGGAATTTTTTCTAATAAAATATTCTTTAATATCGTGAGATAGGACCATTCTTGACACTTTGGACCATGTTGAGGATCGCTGAGCTTTGTGGAGGTTGGGGCTCTCCAAGTGCTCGTTTTTGAAATTGAGCTTGGACTTTTAGCAACAAAAGAAGCATTTCTTGGATTTTGCTCAAATGTATATACTCTGAAACCATACATAGGTTTGAATGTACGGATATGTGCCAGCATCAGCATACAGATGAATAAATGCATTTATGTTTTTTTTTTTAAGTCTATATCCTATACCTTTATATCTTTATCTCTTTCATGCATTCTTTTCCTTGCACTTTCGTCCCTTTATATTCCACCCATTTTAACCATTTTCCCTCTGCTCTTTTCCTTCATCTATCTTCCACTTTGCAGGTCGCTATCTCCCTTTTCCTTCCTCTTGTTATTCCCATGTACGTATGTATACTATATTCTTTCAATCAAACAAATAATACACCACAGTCCAAAATATTCCATTTACAATGAACACAGACACATGGAAGACACATGGATACCTGCAGCTGTCCATGAAGCGGCACTTGCCTTCCAGAAAGTAATTGCAGGGCTTCATGGATTTGTGTGTGGGACGAAGATACAGCACTCTTACTCGAGCCTCTTCCCCTTCTGGTTCCTCAGAGCACACCACCATAGCATTATGGTACTCGAGCGTCCCCCAAGGGCTATAGTAAGGTGCACATACTTTAGTGCCACTTATGTCTTCTTCTTCCACCTCCTCGTTGTCTTTTTCATCCTCGTCTAGATTGGAGCCTCGTGCTACTTCAGTCCCACACTCGGACAGCTCAGAATAGAAGTTGGCAAACTCATCTTCCAAGTTGACCTCCTCTGGTTTTTCCTGGGTTTCAGGTGGCGTCGTCTCCTTCGTCGTGACACCCTCAAGCGATGCCAACAGCCGGCTCTTCTTGACAGACACTAAGCTGGATTCTGTGAGTTCAATGAGCTGGACCAGATCATCTTTCAGTTTGAGCAGGTCTGCCTGATCAGAAGGGCTAAGTCCACAGGACAGAGCTGCATCCACCTGCTGAAGCTGAGCGGTGTAGGTCTCAATGGCCTGCTCTAGGCTGCTCTCATCCATGGTAGGGAGCTGGTGCACAAGGCATGTGAAATCTGTAGAAATATAGTGTGGCAGGGCCATAGTATTAAGTAGCGAAGCCTATGTAGAGAGATGTAAAGGTTTGTGTAGGGAAAACAGAAGGTGGACGCTAACGTTTGGAGGACATATTATTTAGATACTGTGGTTAGAGACTTTTAGCTTTACAAAACTAAGTACCAATCACATACTTATATACACACACACACACACACACACACACACACACACACGGATGTATGTATATAACATGAGCTCATTATTATGAGTAAGCAATGCCTATACACATTAGCTAGCTAGCTAATAACAAACCATTTACCTGCTAACAAACCCAGAGGTCTCCAAGCCGGTGTTCATTCAAATGAAAATAAAACAATTCTAAATTAGTTTGCCATGACGAAGACTGACAGTCCTGTACACTAAATAACTACACTGGTCCAGTCCATGTGAATATGTAGTTTTTTGGTGGGTGATTTTATTTTTAGATGTTTAAATACATCGTGCTATGCTATGCTAAATGCTAACGCCCGTGAAGTAGTGAAAGTAAGGTAAGAGTCGGATCCTTTAGTGAGCGGTTCAGAGCCGACTCTGTTGTATTGTATGCAATAAAGGTATATTAAGGATGCAAAAAATTATTAGGAGACACAGAGATCAAACACGAATAACATGTATTCAGGGTGGTTACTGTATTTACGACTCTGCATAAATAATGTATATTTATATAGTTATATATTTTGTGAGTCAGAATGTAGAGTAAGATTTGGCGAAGCAATTTTAGCCCCAGTTAGTAGTGTAAATATGTTTGTACGTATTATTTGACAAAAACAAACTGACTGATTTAAGCAAAAAAGACAATGAGTCGTTTAGGAGCCGAAAAGCCATATTGGTGAGCCGAGTTAAATGATTTGACTCACGATCCCGCCTCTAGCACTGAGATTGGCTACTGTGATGAGATTGACCATGGCCTGGCCAATAAAAGGAATAGACGATAAATAAAGGAATTTGATTGAATATATAAGCAGTCGGTTTAATAAAAGAAAACATAAAAAAACACACAAAAAAATAATGTTTATATATGTGGTATAAGGAAAAAAATGACTATAGTTTGCTCCCTACAGACCTGTTTCGTGGTTGCCCACTCATCAGGGGATTTGTAGTCTGTAACTGTAAACTGTAGTCATTTTTGTAGTAAACTGTAGAAACTGTAGTCTGTAAACTGTAGTCATTTTTTTTCCTTATACCACATATTTAGCTCTACTTTACTGTATCGAGCACTGTCTTACGGAAAATCGACCAAGAATTTTGTGAATGTTTCTGTACCCTACCGTCTTGGGATCTACATAGCGACATCCGCCTCACTTTCCGAGCCTAATTGTTTATTACAAGAATTACTTTTTAAAGATCAATGATTTAAACAGCCAAGTGATATGAAGCATAAAATTTAAGTAAATAAAAAAAGGAAAGAGGCAGAGGGACTTTGTGGTTCCTGGTGCCAGACTGGTTTTAAATCTTAAAAACACTAAAGAATAAGACAGAATGGAAGTGACTGACAATTGTAAATATACAAAGTGATCAAAAGACAGCATCCATTTGGTCAGCTTAACATGACAGCTACGTAACCTTAAAAATTGACTCAAAGCAAACATTCATTCATTCGAAGAACCAGTTAACTCTACTAGGGTCATGGGGAGGCTGGGACCTATCTCAGCCGACACCGAGCGAAGGTGGGGTACACCCTGAACATCTCACCAGACCATTGCAAAACCAACACACACACACTACCATTTGCACTCGCACGTAGAGGCAATAGACTGTGGGAGGAAACCCACACAAAAATGAGGAGAGAACATCCAAACTTCACTTTGAATCTGAGACTACAATAGGTACAGATTCACCTAAACTAGACGGTGAGAGTAAAAAAAATTTAGATATTGAGAAATGGTTTCTCCATTCCTCAACTATGATGTATGTATGTATGCATATACAGTATGTGCCTGTTTAAATGCAGATATGTATTTTTCCAATTGACCTTTGAAGTGAGAAGCTCGGCCATCAAGGCGGAGTTTGGAGTAGAAACGCTACCGCTCTGTGTTGAGAGGAGCAAGTTGAGGTGGCTTGGGCATCTGATTGGGAGGCGTTCAGGAGGCATATTCTAATCAGATGTCCAAGCCACATCAACTGGCTCCTCTCAACACAGAGGAATAGCTATTAGATTTTTTTTATTGACTGGAGCAGTATACATCACACAGCTCGGCAAATAAAAAGGAGTCAGAAATAACCAAATATTTTAATATACCTTTGAACAACAATATTACAAAAGTTCATACTAAAATACAATTTGAAAACATTATCATAAAGTTTATTCTGTTTAAGTTACAATTCAGAGAGCAGCAGCTTGAAGGAGTCAAGAGAAGAAGGACGATATCTTGCTTTGAGATTTTCCTGCACAGAGCTGTGAAACTAAAAAGAAACATCATCAAAGGCAGATTATAGCCACATTATACTTACTTTATAAAACTGGAATTTTGCTTATACATTGTAAGTACATAAACTCACTCACTTGTGATGCTGGAGCCTATCTCAGCCAAAACTGGGCAAAGGCAAGGTACACCATAACCAAGCTCACCAGACCATCACAGGGCAACACACACTCACACCATTCACACTCACAGCTAGCAATTTGAAGCGGGCTAACTAGCCTGATGTGCATGTCTTTGGACTGTAGAAGGAAACCAGAGTATACACACAAGCTCTGGGAGAACATGCAAACTCCACAGACAGACCAGGACCTTCTTGCTAACTGCCACAGTGCTGCCTTTTGTATATACAGTAAATACATAAAATATTTCAAAATGTACCTGAAACTGGGGGACCAGAGACCTCATCCAAATCCTGGCACGGCTCTGAAACGCTGCCAGTTAAAGATCTTAACATCTCAGAGAACTGCTGACGATGATGAGCTGGAATGAACATTGTTAACCCTAAAAAAAAAGTTCAAAACAGTGGAACAATAAAGTTGTAAATTTAAGCTTTTGTATAAAAATAGTAATTATTTGTTTTTGACCGAAAGACTCACGTTTTAGAAGCATAATATCTTCGTCTCGCTCAGTCAGCAAGCCCACAACAGTTGGAACCATCTGATCGTAATCATTAGTTTTCTTGTACGTTTGCAGTGCAACAAAAAGCTGATTCGTCTTCTCAGCACCAATCGCCTTTTTCATATCAGACAACAGCGACGCACTGAACTGACTCTCTTTGCCTGCCTGTTGTGGCTTCTGATAATTCATACATACATCTGTAAAGGAAAAAAGAATATACTGTGCAATGTTTATATTATGTCTGAAATTTAAAATAAACAAAGGTTTTGGAAGCATACTTACTACCACACAAATTCTGCATTCCCAGATGAGATCCTCCGTGATTCAGCTCCCTGCTCGAGTCCAGCTGGGTGTTTGGATGCATTTCAGAAGTCTCCTGTTTGGCTGAAAGAAGACATTGCATTCATTTTCTTTATATAAAACCACCTCTGCCTGGATATTCAAATACTGAAGATACTGATCATAAACCTGTTTCCTTCATGAGTAACGCTCTCTCCTCCCTGGACAGTGAATGCTCAGGTTTATAACCACAGCCTTTGCCTGTAAGGAGCTGACACTTCTCATGAAACTGCTTCTTGTGTGGTGGCCGAATAAACTGGTAGAGTCCTAACAAGAACATTTATGCAGGTATATCAGAACAGGGGTCAAAAATGTTATGACAAAAAAGCTAAGACCATTCTTTTTTATGCCCTGTTTGATGGGGGGGGTGAGAGTAAATTTTAAGAACAGGTATTTTGTTTTTATCCCTTTTTTTTTCTTCAACAAGACAACAGAAAAAGAATACAAAAAAAGAGTAAAATAACACACATCGATGGCATCACTTCAGATAGAATATATATACAATAAAGTCATTTGGGTTAAGACCTGAGTTGACTCTTTGTTCTTGAGCTACTCCTGGATCCAGAATACTAGAGGGGAGAAGCACGTGAGCCCATAGAGACGAGACGCACATACAGAGAACAATTCCGCACTTGGCAAGTAAAGGCCGACACTTCTCCCATTTTTTTTTAAATCTCGAATATTAACATTGCCGAAACCACAAAACAAAGAATTTTTTAAAAATGGCCTAAAGGGGAAAAATGCAAGCATTTAGGTAAGACACAAATAAAACTTGTTTATTTTTTGCTTGAAATGTCCTTGCCTGCTGATGAGAACATATTTTTTTGATAGTATATACAAATGGGAAATATATTCATGAAGGCTTATTTATGACTTTTTATAGGGCTTGCCTGATAAAAATGTAAAGCATAAATACCAAAATAACATGTTTTCTTCATCACACCTCATTACGCACAGGCTGTGTGTGCATCAGGACGGGATCAGGGCTGCTCTTGTTAACAACAAATAAGTGCAGAGGAGGGATTGGGTGAACAGAATTCCTTGGGCAGTGGGTGGAATTGACTGCATTTCCTAGGGGAGTGAGTGGGATTAGGCAGAATTTCTTAGAGAGTGGGTGGGATTGATAAAATATTCCATCCGAGTGGGTAGGACTGGTCAGAATTCCATCCGAGTGGGCTTCCATCATGAGTGTTTGGCTAAAATTCCATGGGGAGTGAGTAGGGTTGGCCAGAAATCCTTGGGAAGTGCGGTAAGTCTGTATTCCTTGAGGAGCTGGGAACACTGACCAGAATTCCATGGGGACTGGTTGTGTTTGGTCAGAATTTCATAGAGAGTGGGTGGGATTGGTCAGAAGCTATTACAATTAGGTGAGGTTGGTCATAATTTCTTGGGCTTTGTATCTCTGACCAAATTGGCTTTGGTCAGAAGTCCTTCGGCAGTAGGTGAGGTTGGTCAAATTTTCTGGACTGGAGATTATTCCATACATTGGTTCCTTATATTTAGATTCAGCTTATCATAATGTCCTGACATTCTATTGTTTATTGTGTACACACTGCCAATGAACACGCAACACTCGATCAGTTCCTGCCTCTTCTGTGGTGCAGGTACTCGGCCTGATACTCGGAAGTGTTTGATGGGTGACAAATCAAGCGAATACACAGGCCAGGGTAGGACATTAAATGCCTGCTGCAGCAGATTTTCAATCACTGATCATCATGTGACAGTCGAGGCATGGTCAAGATTTTACAGAATGCTATGCATTTTTGCTGAGCTTTATATAGGAAGATGACCACTCTGTAAATGCACCTATTTCTAATAATTGAGACCCCCAAACAAACTTGGAGCTGTAAAAGAGTCTAAATCCTGAGCTCAAGCTCAGTGAAGTGTGACGGTGAGTGCTGTTACTAGAATCATTGAGTCATTGAGGTGTTTAGGGTCATTAAAATACCAGTACTCATGCACAGATAGGACGGTCCCAAAAATATTACAAATAAAATTGTGCTGGGTTTTCAATGGCAGTGAGTGTACTATTCGTGTCCAAAATTTTGGTGTGTTTGGGACTGTGAAATGGCTGCAATTGCTCTCTCTCTCTAACACACACACACACACACACACACACACACACACACACACATACACACACACACACACACACACACACACACACACA
>JBCNYG010000017.1:15831141-15847490 GCA_039654305.1 Porochilus rendahli
ACACACACACACACACACACACACACACACACACACACACACACACACACACACACACACACACACACACCTCTCAGCAGGATGTGTGTGTTGGGGTCTTGTATGAGAAGATCTGCTGCTTTCGCCACAAGGTCGTTGAGGTTATTGGTGCCCTTGTACAACTGAAGTGCGTGCATGATCTGCATGTAACTCTCCTGACTTAAATTTCTCTTCAGCTCCAGCATAAAGGCTTTGCCCTTGTCTGCTGCACTGATGACTATCGGCTTCTGAAAGAATTAATGATGCAAGACTTTAGTAATATAAAAAAAATTACATTTCATTAATTCTGAAAACCTTCCAAAAGTGCATTACGTAAAGGCTTTCTTTATTATATGTGTGTGTGTGACCCGCTCCAGCGTAATACGGATTAAGTAGGAAATTTGTCATACTGAGATATTGTTATTTGATATTTAGAAAGAGAATTGAATTCGCTTTAAAATGAGGTATAATACATGATTGTAGCATGAAAATTAACTGAGTTGCATCACTTTGTATGTCGCTAAACTGGAAATGCCACTTAAAAAAAAAAGCAGTTACAGTTACAGAACCAGTTTCTGAATGTCCGCATTTGAATCTCCCCAACATCCATAAACTAAATAAATCTGACTCTTAACCAATCAGCACGACCTTCCTAGTGTCCTCCTAGCAACATACGAGTTCCATTTACACCAAGTCATGTCTGTTTTGAGGCTTCTTACTGTTTTACCAATGATATGATTGGGGGAATCCTTCTGGGATTCTGTAAGCAGGGAGAGTATTCTGGTAGTGAATATGGATAATAAGTAAACACCCTGAGCAATCACAAAAGCAGATTGAAAATCAGCAAAATAATTGGATGTTTCGTTTGTTTTAAAACAATTACACACATTGGACATGGAACTATTTCTTAAACAAGTATTTTAGCATGGGTAGATTGTGTTTACTGATATTTGAACTTGGTCATGTGGAAGATTATGCTTTGAAGGATGTATTTTTGGTGATATTGCATTTTCATCCACGTGAGCCATTTTCACTTACTTTGGCTCTTAATCAAAACACTACCTTGCAACTTAATCCATACCCTGCTGGAGCAGGTCACACACACACACAGTCAAAAATTACCCACTTACCTGGTCTTGAATGACTCTGATTTTGCGTTTCCCTCCCCTTGATTCATTATCCATGCGTTTATCATGCTGTAGAGATAATGTGGACAAACGGCTGGCCTGTACAAACGAAGTATACAAAATGGTTAAAACAGACTATACATCCACGTGTAGGCGAATGCTTTCAGTGCTAAACAGTGAACACAATGTCTAAACTGTTCATTACATATCTCTCTACCCAGGTCAGGCTTGGGGTTTTTCCTCCTCTCACCTTCTCTTCTCCAACAAAGGGATCATCCTCATCTTGATTACTGTTGCTTTTATCCAGAGCATCAAGCAAACTCATATGTCTGTTCTTACTGGAACTCATCTCCATCTCATACTGGACACAAAGCCTGGCTGTCCCATCTCTCTCAGAGCATTCATCTAGATCAGCCATCCGTGCAGGGAGAAAGAAAGCCAAAGTGATCATCTTAGGTTTTAACAATGGCATTGTAAAAGAGTAATATTAATCATACAGTGATACCGAGATCCAGTAAAACGGCACTTTCTTGCGTGATATTGCTTTTACACAACAAATGCATAAACAGGAGTTTAATATCAAGGAAATTATGTTTTGAACAAAATATGGCAAAAGGTTCTGGTTATTTTTTGCACAGGTTGCAGGATTAGATTCTGTAAAAAGCCAAAATCAATTTATAGACCTTTGGCTAGCTGGCTAATTAGCACATTGAGGAAGAATTGATGACACACATTTAGACACTGTTCAAAGATACTTGCAGTGAATCTGATGAAATATAAGCACTCTTGGAATGCAGCTCATCCAATCAAATTGGTCGACCTGAGCTAACTGGTGTATAAATAAGTATTCACCAAAGGTAAGGTGGATATCACTGAATAGTCCCAGAGTCAGAATGTCAACAATTCAGTGAGACTGGGGTGAATAACTGTTTTAGTATTAACTACACAGGAACATAAACCTGAAACAAGACCTTTGTGGATTATTTTAAGACAATGGTTACGCACGCTGTATTATACCTAATGAAACTCTGTGAAGTGCTTGTTAAGTTTGGAAAAAAGGAGGCCATATTGCTCAGCATTCTTACTTTTAAGATTTCTGAACTAGTAACCGTGGCAAACTTTAAGGGTGATTTTTTCATTTTTTTGTTATTTTGATTCATGCACTATCCCGAGTATGTGGAGTAGATAATGTCCATTATCCTGAAATAGCAGACCAATCAGATTGCTTTGTTCCTGTGTATTCAATACTTCTATTAATGGTATAAAGTAACTACTTTCATCTACTCTAGAAATGACTGCCACGCCCACCTACCCAGTTTCCTCCTCTTCAGACTTGGTACGTGAGAGTCAAACACTTTGGCTTTGCGTGAAGAACTGCACTCCCATGCACTCGGAGCTGAACTACTGCATCCTGGACTTGTCTGGCCGCTACCTTTAACTGTCTGGCTCTGACACCCCGTACCTTTCACCTTCTTCTCAGGTACAGGCCTCTAAGACAGATAAATACACCACGATTCTATACGATTCAAGAAAATATTAATCGGTGATCATGCAATTATTTAAACTTGACACTCACAAGCTTTTGTGCAACCCGGAAGAACTGAGCAGCATCCCGGACCACAGTGCCGAAGTTTTCATGAGTACGAACATAAGGTCTGACCCAAGAAGGGAGCTGTTGTCGAACATCTGAATTTTTGAACCTAAAAGGCACAAAGGAAAATAAATATTAATTGAAATAATAAAAAAAAAGTAAACTATTAACTCAACGGTCCATATCCAGCCTCATCCAGTTACTGTAATAGGCTTTGACAGTATTGTCTGCACTGTTCAACAACTGTATTTAAAACTGCATTTAATACCTCCAAGTTGTGCAAATCATTCATATCTGAAGACACTTCATGAACATATGAGTAAATTGGCATCCATGTTTGACTGAAACATGCTAGTGTTTGAAAATGTACTCTATAATTGTACACACTGTACTTTTCTTGGTACCGGGGAACATACTAAAGATTTTGGAACCCCATGTACACTACAGATGCAGTGATTAAAGAGTGGGGTAAAAATGACACAATGTTCTTGCATATCACTAGAGATTCTAAACTCTAACCTGTAGTCACAAAGAAAAATGGCACCGTAGTCGTCTCGGTGGCGGATCACTCTGCCGATAGCTTGGTTCACAGCACGGGAGGCCTGCTGCCTGTACCACTCCTGCCCAGAGAGATACTGAACACACAGACACATAAGCTGGACTTGTATGTATGAGACAACCTTGGACACACTGTAAAAAAAACTAAACATGTTAAGAATATTCACATGAAATGATAGAATTTTACATTTATACATAAAAGCATCAAACAACGATACGGTGCATTCATACAATGTTGCATTCTTTTAAATTTTTGACACAAACATTTTTAGTTGGAAAAGCCGATATCCCACATCATCAGGAAGTTCTGGGGGTGTTTTGCATATTTATATTGGCAAAAAATTAGGTACAATATCCTAAATCTAAAGAGATTAATGTTCTGAGAGCAAAAACATGTGTGCGAGAGAGAGAGAGAGAGAGAGAGAGAGAGAGCACAAAAGTAAAGTAATGTTTGGAAATCGAAACATTTGCATAGTGTGTAAGTCATAAACCAAACATCTACAACCAAAAATGTATGAAAAGTTAAATAAAACCAGGGTGAATACAGTCACATGGCAGCTATTCGGCTATGTATGACTGATTAAGGTTGGGGCGTAATAGTGATGTTACCCAACAGTGTTGCCATGGGCTTGGTGGGGTCTCCTTGGTTTGAAATTTTTGGAAACAGTTTATCCAGAGCATCCCATAGATGAGGAATTTCGAGGCCAAAAATCATTAGTGAACAGATTTTTTTTTGGCAGTATGGCAGGGCACATTATTCCACTGAAAGAGGCTACTGCTGTTAGGGAACACACGTCAAAATTAAATCCATATTTCAGCATCAGTGACCATCGCAAACCCTGAGTGTTTACCTGCCTTTTTATCCACTCAAACCAATTTTAATCCTATGATGGCAGACCAAACAGATTGTGCTGTTTCTGTGTTGTATATATTGTACATTCTACACTCAAGATACATGGGGTATCCTTCACCCCAGGTTTAAAACAGACTTGCGGACTACTGACACCCCTGATACGAATAGCATCTGCCAAGAAAAATGCCTAAGACTACTGCACAGTAACACATCACACAGAAACAGCTTGGACAGTGTACATACATTCCATTAGGCTTGCATATATACCAAACACAATACACACACGCAGTATATTTACTCAACAAAATTAAACAGAAGGTGCTACGGTACCTTTACACCAGTGGTTTTATTTCTACACATCTCATCCAAATACTGCATCTTCAGCACCACCCTGGGGTCCATTCTAGGAGGGTAGGGGAGGCCAGTGATGATCACTCCACGCCCATATGTGTCCGCAAAGTCCAACCCTTCACTCACCTTGAAAGAAAAGAAAAAGAAAGGGTAAAAAGAGTTTACAAAGACTGGCAGATATATATTCACTGACATTAAAGGTACACCCATCACATACTCTTACCTTTCCTCTACATACAGCAAAGAAGCTCCCTCCATTTGTCTTGGAGTCATCTACTTTGTCATAATAGCCATTAATCACCTGGGAAAAAGAATAATTAATAATTATGCACCAAATGATGTCGCTGAATTGGATGAACTGGATGTTAGTGAATAATTGTTTTAGTATATAAAATAAGCACCTAAGCAAAACAAAAGTCACTCTTTTTTTTTATCATTACAGACCCAGGCGAGTTCCCAGTGCAGACGGTTTATTTTTCCAAAGTAAAGCTATTTTAAGTTTTTATAGATGCTCCTCTATAAAAGTCCATCTTTGTATAATTTATAAAAAAATCATAAACAATAATAAAGTTAAATATATTTACAAAAGAAACAACAGTAAATTCAGTGTGAAATCTGTGAATATTTGAATTGTATTACTGAACTTTCATACTGCCATGTATACATAATAAATAAGTGCATCATTAGCTGAGTTTCCAGTTCATAACAGAAAAATCCACATTGAGTCACACATTGAATATCTCATTTATCTTTTATCATCATCAATATTTTTTTATTATTTATCATCATCATTTTTATTATTAAGGGAAAACAAAGAAGGTCTTTTGTCATGTTTTTTTGACGGATACCTCATAACACTACTCTATACACTCTAAAATGCAAAGGTTGGCAAGTACACACTTTGGATTCTAAAATCAAATTCATACAAACATTAAAAACAAACTTTACATTATAACTACATGAAGCCAACAGGGGGAGAACCTACCTCTGTAAAGGTACCTTTTCCTTTGGGTTCCACAAACAAGGGCTTCATTGACTCAATGCGGCCTACATGGCCACTAGCCTGTTAGAGACAAATAAAGAACGAAACATTCTGATGTTTTCTCTTTGCTATAATTTACAAGTCTTTGTGATTACTATTTAAAGTGTATTAATACTTGTGCACTACAGTGAAGGTCTACTGCTACAGAAACTCTGTACATGATGCAAAGTTCCAATATTTACAGAACAGCTGCAGGTTTCTGACAACAGGGAATCAACAATTATCTATTTATGATTAATTGGCAGAAATATTTATAGGGTGAACTCACCCTCCAGTAGTCCAGCATCTTATCTAACACTGGGTATGATGGGAAAAACACTAACAGGCCATGAGGAACCACTCGACTCAAATTCACTGTCAATAACAAACACAGTACATCAGTAAATATATAGGACATTAAGTATGTGTGTGTGTGTGTGTGTGTGTGTGTGTGTGTGTGTGTTGCCCTCTTACCAATTGTATTTCCTAATGACGCCATGTTCTGAGGAAGAAACCTGCACAGGAAGTGACACATAGTAAGCTTCATGTTCAGTACTCAAGAATAATGCTGGCTGGTTAAATCTAATCTGATTCCACCGCAAATGCTCTGAAAGTGATAGACCGTCTAAAACACACCTCTTGTCGAAAGCTGTACTGAGCTGCACACCATCCGGCCCTTTGTCAACAATACTGACAAAGATCTGGTCCTTCTGAATGACGTGAGGGTTCTCCAAACTCACAGGAAAAGGTCTATAAAGGTGGAAAAAAATATGATCAAGCTACAGATTCCCTGCTTTTACAGTGGAAAAGAAGAACTGTCTGTGAACCTACATCTGCATTTCACAGGTGAAGGATGACAGGGGTGACAGGGTGCCACTAGTCAGGATGATACAGCGCACTTCCTGTCTGAGGAGTTCTTGCATGCTGAATCCCGGGGAGAAACACCAGTAACTCAGCACATTCCCTGTCTCACACACACACACACACACACACACACACACACACACACACACACACACACACACAGGGAAAAAACAGATGAAGTTAATCTATAAAGATAAACTATAAAAATTTATATTATTCGTAAGCTTCTGGTAAATTCCCATGAGTTACATAATGAAACGATATCTTGTCAGAGCCTTCAGACTCATAGCTGATTGAAAGCCCTGACTCCCTGCGACACCTTAGGCACAAGTGGATGAATAAAGTGAAGTAAGTACAGGTTAATCAGAGAAATTGGTGGTACATAATTACAAGCCAATGCACACGTACACAACATAGAAAACAAGCAAAATTTCAGTGTGATCCCACAAGCGGTTCTAGAGAATCAGCCAGGACAAACTGTCAAGGTCAAAGGTCAGAGAAACTGACAACCCTATGCAACCCTTCACACCATATGAAACCTCTGTGCAAAATTTTAGAATGATCTGCCCTGCAGGTTCTTGAGAAATAACTTTGACAACACATACAAGATCAAGGTCAAAGGTCAAAAAGAGAAACTGACAACCCTATGTACACCTACACACCGCACAAATCTGCATGCAAAATTTCACAATGATCTGCTCGGCAGTTTGTTGAGAAATAACCAGGACAGAACAAGAAGGGGAACAATAATGGTTACATAATTAATAACGATACCCCAACAGCCTGATGGCTGATGGGTAAAAACAGGAAAATGATAAGATATAGTAATGTAACACAATTACCTCCACAGACATACCTATACACAAAACATGTAACAATCACATACTTATACCAGGTAGTTCTGAGTAAATCAACGTAAATAAACCTTGTTTCCTTGTAGAAGAAGATGCCCATAGATCAACGTTCTGTTTTTTCTTGAAGTTGCTAGTGTCTTGATGAATGTGTACCTGAAACGAGCCAGAGTTTCTGATTTGGACAGACTTCTGTTGCAGGTTGTCTACTTTCTCAGTTAGCTGGAGATATAGGAGTTATATCTGCACATGCATACATAGCCGAACCAAGATACTAAATACATAGTAGCCTAGTAATATCTTACCATTCTGTGCATTCATTTAATAAAATATATTCTGGTACAGCTAAGTGTAACTCACCTTAAACTGCTGCATAGAGTTCTTCTTGTGTGATTGTGTATCGCCCTCTGCAGGTTCAACAGCAAACACCAGCTGATCACATTAGAAGAAACAGATTAATAATAATAATAATAATAATAATAATAATAATAATTATAATAATAATAATATTCAATGCATTGACTGTATCATTAATTACAAAAAACTCATCAAAGATGGGTGGCACTGTGGTGTAGTGGTTAGCACATCCGCGTAGCAGCAAGAAGGTCTTGGGTTCGATTCCTAAGCTCAGGCGTTTCTGCGTTGACTTTGCATGTTCCCCGTGATTGCATGGGTTGCCACCCACAGTCCAAAAATATGCACATTAGGTTGACTGACTATTCCAAATTGCCGCTAGGTGTGACTGTGAATGGTTGTGTGTGTGTGTGTGTTTTGCCTTGCGATTGAATGGTGAGCTGTTCTGGGTGAACCCCGCCTTCGCCCAGTTTCGGCTGAGATGATCCTGGTAGAATTAAGCTATTTGGCAAATGAGTGAGTGATATTAAAAGATAAAGGAGTGAAAGCTTACTTGTATTATATCTGCAACTTTCTGCAGTCCACTGGTGTTCAGAAAAATTCCAGGCCCTGAGTACCACAGCGTGTAGCATGTTAGGGTAAGAAGTTTTAAATGTTGCAGAGTACAGTTCATCAGGGTGTCAAAAGATTCACATTTAAAACACCTACTTCCCGCCAGATATCCTGTGATCTGCTCCATCGCTTCCACAATTGCAGTTTTGGTGTCGAAGGTTACATGGGCCATTTGGAAAAGCTCATAAATATAGCTGGGAGATAGCAGGAAAAAGATATACTTAGGATGAAATATAATGCAACCATATGTAGTGCAACTACCACCTCTACATAACACCTCGCATTAGAGTAGTGTCAGTGTAATATAACTAATGAATGCTTTAAAGTCTGAAACAGCTGACGCCCTGGAGACTGGAGATTAATAGCGTGTTAATTTGTGAAACAGGTGTAAATTCCGGGTAGAGTATTGACATAATACATCATAGAGTATCTAATAATAGTAGTGAAAATAATCATAGTACAAATAAGAATGGCAGTAGAAGGAGCAGGAGTAGTACAGTAACAAAGGCAGAGGACACACCTGCCAGGCTTGGTAATCCCCCGGTCACTTGATGGCATCTCAAAGTCATTTATGGCAGTCTCAAGGTCCATCAAAATTTCTTCCAAAAAAGAATAAGCATAAAAGACACATAAGAACGTCACCCTGTTAAATCCCACATCATACATTTGTACAACAGGGTTACTTACGTTTTACTTTAGCAATAGTGGGGAGGTCCATTTTCAGACCTGTTTAATCAAACACAGTTAACCAGATTTACCTCTATGAGCAGAAGCTGATTAGGGACTATGATGCACACACTATCATGAGCCAAACCTGAGTTAGAAGATTCAACATTGAAATCTTCTGAGGATTCTCCATTGGCAACATCTGAAGCCTGCTCCTTCAAAACTTTGTCTACAGCATCAATGGCTGACGTCAAATCGTAAGGAGTCAGGTCGAATGAGGTAGACTCTTCACACATCTTCTCCTGTAAAAAGGAGGGAATAGTCACAGACAGCCTCATAGAAAGAGAGACACATGCGGACACAGACAGACAGACAGACAGACAGACAGACAGACAGACAGACAGACAGACAGACAGGGACACACACAGTCACATACAGAGCAACACAAACAGACAGTGAAACACAGACCGTCACACACGCAGTCACACACATAGACAGACGATAAAACGCAGCCAGAGACACACAGACAGACAGAGAGAGTAACAGACAGACAGACAGAGAGACACGGCCAGCCGAAGACAGACAGCCAGAGACACACAGACAGACAGAGACACACAGACAAACAGAGACACATGGCCAACCAGAGACAGGCAGACAGCGTGAGACAGACAGACAGCCAGAGCCACAGACAGCCAGAGCCACACAGACAGCCAAATCCTCACCACATTATGTGCTTCATCAAAAATGACAATAGCTCCTTTAAGCTCAATGTTGTGTGCTCGACGACTCTGAAAGACAAATCATTTTATTCACATGGTTTACTTGTCTATAAGAATTATTCATCAAGAAAATCTTGCTGTTTGGGAAAAGGAGAAAGAAATAAAAACTATCCTCACCTTTGGATCGAGGAGGTAGTTGTAGGGCATGAATATGAGGTCAGCCTGCTGCTTCAGAGAGCGCGACAGATAATATGGACACACCCTGAAAGAGAAAAAGCAGGATTTTGAGCCATATTCATTCATACTCAAGATATTATAAACTGATATAAAATGTTCATATAAATATTTCAGGACTACCTAAAAGCGGAGCTCCAAAAATGTTAGCATTAATTTTGAAAAGAAACAGCCATATTATACAGTCTCTTCAAAAACTTATTGCTTTTCAAGAAGAAAAAACACTGACTGGACAAGAACATTTTCAGGGGATGTGCAAGTGTACTCAGCGCCAATGGCGCACACAGTGGGCTTCCTGCATGGGCACATGAGCCTCAGTGAAATCAAGCTTTACGACACTTACACAAGTATGAAGCTCTGCTGTGATTCGGTTGAACTCATTGTAAGTAACAGGAGTTCATACCTTTGCTTTTTTCCAGTTTTCACAAGATCTTCAACATCCAGGATAGAATTTATGATATCTTTGTCAGTACTCTTCTCTATATGAAATACCAGAAATAAAACAGATCCAAAAAACAGTAAAGAGATTATATACTTGTGCAGATACTGTATTTTGTTAATAATCTGCTAAATTAGAGACTATGGCTCATACCATCAACATTATTGTAGAAAACACAAGAGCGTGACGACACTTTAGCTCGACACATGTGGAC
Source organism: Porochilus rendahli (assembly GCA_039654305.1). Taxonomy (NCBI): domain Eukaryota; kingdom Metazoa; phylum Chordata; class Actinopteri; order Siluriformes; family Plotosidae; genus Porochilus; species Porochilus rendahli. Next base: position 15,841,614 of record JBCNYG010000017.1, read on the forward strand.
CTGAAATAAAAAAAGGCAACAAAGGAAATGATTCAAAATAATTTGGTTCATATTTTAATACTTTATATAGAAGACCTGGTACAGAATTATTGGCACCCCGATAAGGATAAGTTAAAGGTTATAAAACAGCCTAAACTAGAAATGTCAGCAAACCTAACACCCCCCCGACACACACACAAATAAACAGGAGGAGTCTTAGACAACTATGGGTGCATTAGATTAACTTGAATGATCTCCCCATCGAAAACATCGGAACCAACTTATTTTACTCCATGTATATTCTCAGGTGTTACACTCCAGTTTCATCGAAATCCATCCGAAAGTGGCGCATCGACTTTCGTGACTATTAGTGCAGAGATCACAAGTTCGAATCCGGGTTGATGCCGCAGCAATCCGTGACCGGGTGTCCATGGGAGCTAATTGTTCACATATGCTCACTTCCTCCTCAATCACAGCAATCATCAGCCAATCACAGGCATTTGTGAGATCATTTGTACAAGGGGGGGGCGGATAGCGCTTTCCCTCCTTAGTGTGTGTCGAAATGAGGCAAGTGGCAGCACTGTATATCACAGAGGGTGCATGTGCATGCTTATGCCCCTCCCTAGTTGGTAGTGGTCATGTGATAGGGAAAATAATATAATTTTAAAATAATAAATAAATAAATAAATAATCCTTCCAACAGCAGTGGCTTTGGTCTGATGCAGCAGGACATCTTCGTAGCTGAAGTGCCCTTGAGTAAGGCACCTAAGCCCAAACTACTCGCTGAGTGTGTGCGCGTGCTCCCTGTTTACGCATGTGTGCTCACTTTGGATGGGTTAAATGCAGAAGGTAAAATTTCCCTTGCAGGATTAATACAGTATAAAATATAAAATACATTAAAAATAAAAAACAGCGTGGACAAGCTTCCACGAGCAGACGGACGGACAGGGTGCTTCCTCTATACCGCCAAAACGTACTTTGTGGGGGAGAGGTATAAAAATAAAAGAACGTATACAGAAAAGCTGCTCCAGAAAACCACAAAAAAAAAAATAATCCACTACACAGCGGGGATTAAGATCTTAAATCTGGATCATCCTGTGAGGCATGATGGTGATGTAGATTCATCTGTGGAGAATTTTTCTTCCCTTTCTGATCCTCTATGTACAAATGGACGCACATAATTTATTTTCTCCATATTTTTTCCATGATGAACGACGAAGCAAATTTGGACTTCAGGTCATAACGTATAACATGTGTAACATACCTTCATTAAACACAAAATCATAAAGTATTCCTGAACACTTCAGCAGTCGAACAGGTTTGAAATTTCAAATAAATTTTTAAGACAGAATAAAAACAGAAACAGGAATTTACAGAAACTCGTAGGGAATTCTCTATTAGCTGTTTTTGCTTTGCTGTACCCAAGATGTGTACCTTCACATGGTTGCTTTCATGCTTCATTACTTCTTGGTTAATACACATTTGTTCTCTGGAGCCCAGAACGCAAATCTTTGGCCTACAAGTATGATAAAACCAGATTTTTATTAAAACAAACAACAGCACAGCATCAGGAAGATTTACTTATTTATTTATTTCAGATTTGATTGCTGTTTAAAGCTTTAAATAAAATAAGATGCCCTCAATCTGAAAGCTTGCTTGTGTCAGTGAGCTGGACTGACCTGTAAGATGTGTTCTTAAGCTCGCTGATGACCTGGGTCAGCTGAGAATGTGTCCTCGATGCATAGATGATTTTGGGGACATCTGTGTAATATGCTGCAATGAGGCCATTTTACATGTCAAAGTCTTGATTTTATATATGAAGGCTACATACACTAAAAAGACAAACATTTATGGACACTTGTCCATAACACATGAGAGTTTCTTGATTATTGGACTCCAGGTTCCGTTTCTCTCTGCTGTTATAATAAATTTCTTTCACAAATTCAACTTTGGGAAGAAGCTCCATATGCGTCTGATGGTCGAGTCCTTTGTCCATATCATGTATTCTGATGTCAATTGCAATTAAAAAAAATTAAAAAAACATTTTTCAATATACAGCTGCATGCCTTCGAACGTGAAACTCAAACTCTGCCTGTTAACCTTCATACCTGGTGTTTCACCATCAGTTGCTGCTGTTCCCCATGATGACATCGGCCTATCAGGAAAAAGCTCGGCACCTCCCATTCTCTCTGCAACCTTGCGGGCAGATATGGAGTCTTTGAAATATGCCCTCCAGCCGAGAGCAGCGCAAAGCAGACACAGGGTTTTCCCAGTACCAGTTGGACTCTCAAGCACTCCATTTTTTTTCTACAACAAGCAAATAACAGCACAGTCAGTACCTCCAGAAGAACTGTAACTGGGTCTGCAAGATGCTCAGTAAAATATACAGCTGATTTCCTTATAAAACCACACAAACTGTACTCACGACTACTTTTGAAAGCAAACACAATTCAGAAACACAATTCAGACTTTGTTTAATATATGACCATTTACTGCTCTTCCTATCGTCGTAACTGGAACAAATTGTTTTCACACAGGCAGTGACACCAGGGCAACTTCTTCCAGGTTCAAGTGCCTGTGTAAAAGCAGCCTAAGGCTTTTACACGATATTAAACACACTCATTATACGAAGACGTAAAGACACTCGAAGACCACATTCCTTTTTACAGCAGTGTGTCTGTATGCATCATGTATCGACTATAATATTTTTAGGACACTTCAACTTTAATTTTAAATGCGCTGACTTGAAATACACCTATGACTTTTATCTCTCACATTTGTTCGAACAGCAAGTGTGCAGCAACAAGGCTATAACCTCTGTAATGTACATCTGTACACTGGTCTGAACTAGTCATGAGCACATTTTGTGCTGTCAAGTAAAAAAAAAAAATAAAAACCCAGATTGAGTAAAGAAAAAAAGTGAGTAAAATCAAGAACTGTATGTTGCTGCCACATGGAAAGTCTGCAAAACTATCAGACACAAATCCTGTCATAATGGCATACACTTGGTATGTAAGGTTCAAAGTCCTGTTAATATAACCATTTTTTAGATGATATAATATGTCATAAATTATCATGAATAACAATATCATTCTGATTGTATTTTTTGAAGAAGAAAGAACATTTTTATGCATTTATATAACTGTTGAACTGCAATCTGTTGTTTCCCTCTTCGCCCCATTCCCCGTGTCAGTCAGAGACGCAGAAAAGCAGAGCGGCGAGAAAGTGTGTGCAGGAGAACCAGGAAATCACGCTCAGCACAGAGTTTTTTTTTCTGTGATAAATGAGCACAGATTAATTAGGAAAACAATCATGATAATTTGTGCTGATTGTATGATGGGGTGAATAATTGGTTCCTGCGACAGGCCTAGTTCAAACCTAAAATTTATACACACTAAAAGGCAAGGCAGTCCACTCATCCCAGTGGTCTCAGTGTTTTGGCTCATCCTAAAGGTGTTCAGATGGGGGTTGAGTTCAGGGCTCTGTGCAGGACAAAATGTCTTCAGAGACCAAGATTTGTGTAGAGGAGCATGGGCATCCCTTACTTCCTGTTAAGGGAAAGTGCAATGCGACAACAGTTTACAGTGTAGGGAAAGAACACGTGGGTGTGATGATCAGTCACGTGTTCCTCGTGTCTTAAAACACAAATGTAACACATTTGTAACACAACAATGTAAGTGTAAACACAACCCATGTAAAAACAAAGAATACTATCAAACTGTTGATTAATTTCCTATAACACCATGTCTTCAAGTGCTATATTTCTTCCAGTACACTTTATTATTTACACAAACTACTTTACTACGTTACTTGCTTTTTTTTAAGTGTGTTTACATTTGGTTTCGTGGTCAGTTTTGACATTTCCAGCGTATGCAGTTCATATCTCAACAAACCAAAGTGTCAGAGCTCAGAAAGGCTTTTTAAAGTAAAAACAGGAGCATTACATAGAAATGAAATAACACTGCATACGTTTTGCAGACACTCGATGACTTTGTTCATGTAATCCAGCTGACATGGATATGGAGTGAAAGGGAACTCCACACTAACTCCTCTTAAAGAAAGAGAAGGCATCGTATTCCACCCGGGAGTAAACTACACACTCAACCGAAAACCAACAAAACCTGGCTACTTCATTTAGTCACGATTTACAAATTCTATACGCGCTTTTAACTTTTAACGAGCTTTTGCTATCCAGCCGGTGTTCATGGCGCGCCACATTTCTTCTTCCACTTGTTCTACATGACGAAATATGATCAAATGTACGCGACTGCCACCTACAGGTTGTAGCGCTGTAAGCACCTTAATGCGACAATTCATTGATTTTCTGAACCGCTTAATCCTAATTACGGGAGGCTGGCGCCCATCTCAGCCGGTACACCTTGGACAGCTCACCATCGCAGGGCAGAAACACGTGCAGCCTCCTCCTGATGAAAATCAGCACCACATGATTGTCACCACAGACAGTGAGAGTCGGTACTGGGGGGATGACAGTGAGAACCCATTGATAATGGGGCTTGAACCCCTGACCTTGGGATCAGTAATCCAGCACCCTACCACTGCGCCACCTATTCACACTCACATCTAGGAGCAATTTGGAACACCCTGCAAACATTTGCACCACTGTGTCACCCACACACATCTGCCTAACCACTGAACACTAGGGTCGTAGGATCCTATCTCAGCCAAGCAAAGATTCTCACTTTTTTAGACAATTGGTGTATTTTTTCTCTCTTCTGGACACACCCACGATGTATGAAGCCATGAAGATTTGAATAAATTGTAGATTTTGGCCCTCTGAAAAATTCCAGCTGGGTCTGAGAAGCTACCAGTTGTCCAAAACACATCTAAATGCTGATATGGAAATGTTCTCAGTGACCTCTACTAATGCAATATTGTAAACACATTATTTTGAGGAAAATTACACAGCAAGGCTGTGTAAGGCATTTAGTGAAAAAAAAGTCATTTGTTGACCTCCGCCTTCTAAAAAAATCCAGTACCAGCCAGCACTTGTGTGTGAGACCTATGCAAGTATTAAGTAAGCTGAAAAATGCACCCTATACTGGATTGTCTGTGAGTTCCTTAGTAGCCTCATGTCAGCTGAACACCTGGAACCCATGGACTATCCTATATAGGACGCATTTTTCAGCTCAATTTCTACCCACATGGGTCCCACATGCAAGTGTTGTCTGGGACGATTAATCTGAAAAGGAGGCTTTTTCTCAATTGGCTTTACCACAGCCCTCTAGCAAAATGAGAAACAGAATCAGATTTATTATCATTATACAGAATATAATGAACCTGTGAGTGGCTGTGCTCATTCCGCCTTGTCTTCCTGAAGTCGATGAGCGTCTCCTTTTCTTTGAAAATGATTACCCATGCACCACTTTGTTAGCTATTAGCAATCTCATGTAGTCAGCGATCACCATCTCCAGCCTCATTTTGATGTCCAGCGGGTCTTGTGGGGTGTTCCTGGTATTCCGTGGTAAATACTTACCAAAGGTGGTCCAAGGAAGGACTGAGGATTGATTCCACTATACTACAATCTGCTCAAACTGTTATGCTGGCTATAATAGAGCACACAATACCTTCCAGCTTTCTGTGTATGGGGTGAAAGTGTCATCAATGTTTATTCTCAAATAATCTTAGCCTCATCATCATTATCATCATTTGGGGACAGCACAGCCTAATGGTTAGAGAAGTGGCTTTGGGACCGAAAGGTCGCTGATTCGATTCCTGAACCAGCAGGGAAAATGTGTGTGTGTGTGTGTGTGTGTGTGTGTGTGTGTGTGTGTGTGTGTGTGTGTGGTTTGTAACCCGCTTAAAAGCTGCAGAAAAGAATGAAATAATTCCAGTGATTATTATCAAGCACTGTTTTATGACAGCATGAAATTATAATGA
>JBCNYG010000017.1:15910118-15925808 GCA_039654305.1 Porochilus rendahli
CATCAGCAGTGGTCGTGGAATTAATGTGAAAATGAGGGGAAACAGCACAACAAAGAACTAACTGAAAAGCAAAAAAACACCATATGAGCTTCTCTATTGTGAGAATTAAATAATTGTAAATACATTCATAGTTGGTGTCTGGCCAGACACAATGGTCAAACACCCAACCCTCCAAACTGTATGGGTCTGGAAGAGACGTACCCCTACCTGCAGATTTGTTCATACGTTTCCTTATATTCAGGACCCAAAGTTCACAAATAACATTTTCATATAACACTTTTAATGTTTTGTGTGTTAAAGTGTATTTTTGCCAGTGGTTCACTGAACAAGAATAGTGATATCATTTGGTAAGTTGAGGCCTCTGCTTTGAGTAAAATGAGCTCAGCCCATGTTTGTTATTTTCCAAATGTACTTTCAGGCGAGCAGTGAAATGGTTTTATTGTCATAACAGTGATAGTAATATGTTTGCAGGAAATATTGAGTTAGGGTGACTTTCACATTTTCAGACTTAATAAGACATATAAATTTGTCAATATGCTACTTGCTAAATTTTGCGAACCTCCACAAAAGAAAATATAAATGAAAATATAAATTTCATCAGAGTCATGGATGTATTCATTGCTGGTTGCAGTTCCATGTGGGTAAACATGGCCTAGAATAACATCCCCAAACTTGAGCGTTTACATATCAGTTATAATTTCTTATTTAAACTAAAATGCTATAAACAATTTTTGCATAGTTTTCTCACCCAAAGTAAAATGTGAGAGTTCCATGTGGCATTATATATGCCAGTTGGTGCCACTTAAAAGGACAGTGAATGTGTGTGTTTACTCCACCAGTCATTTTGTACTGTTTTAATTGTTTTTTTAATTATTGTTATTATTATTATTCACTACAGAGGAGAATCAGGGAGGAGTGGGAGGAACAACAGAAAAAGGAACGAGAAGTGCAGGAGCAGAAACAGAAGGAGAAGAGAGACAGAGAGGTGATCCCTGCATTCGGAGGATAAAATCAAAGAGGCTGATATCTATATATCCTCTCACTCTCAGCTGCACAACATGTTTTCACAGTGGATCATGTTCTAAATATGCATGCACATATACCCAGGTCCAGATGTATTAGACATACACATAATTAGTGCTTTTTTTTTCTTGCTAAGAGATCCACGTGCCTTATTGAGGTACTCCACCTCCTTTAACGTTTCCACATTTCTGCAGTGTTACTCCTTGAGACTGATGTAGGATCTGGAAGCAAACCCACACTTTAATGGGTTATTTCATTATAACAGTTCACCTCGGGCTCTGGATATACAGATGAGGTCAAAATATAAGCCTAATATGAAATTTAAAGTTTACAACAAAATGTTTCAAGTGTTTTTTTTGTTGTTTTTTTATAAACAGAGAAAGGATTTTTTAGCACAGCGCTTCTAAATATACTAGTTTTATTTTAGATGCTTACATTACTTTACTTTGCACACAGAAACAAAATCATTTCCTAAAACAAAAGCAACCAGGATCAACAAGGGTTAATACTTTTAGCCTCCCTGATATTTATCATCAATTGAGTGTCCTTTTTTCTGGATAACAGCCTGCAGTCATTTATTGATATTTTTAGCAGGTCTCAGCCATGTTTCCTGAGGAGTCCCAGCCTGTTTTTCTTTGGCGAACCTCCCAAGAACCACCAGGTTTTAAGGTTTTCTATCGTGGACCTTGGTCTTCTGTTCACCTACAGATTTTTAATGGGATTCAAATCAGGGATGTGTGCAGGCCAGTCAATAACGTTTACTTTAGTCTTCTGGAGGTAGTTCTACACCAGGAGCGAGGTATGTTTTGGGTTCACTGTCGGGTTGGAAGACAAAGCGACGACCCAGACCCAGTTTTGCTGCCGACTGCTTGAAATTTTTTGTAAATGTTCTCATATCCTTCGTTCTTAACGATTCCTTCCACCTTGACAAGACTCCCAATTCCAAACACAGCATCCCCATAGCATCATACTTCCACCGCCGTGTTTCCCTGTGGGGACGGTGTTCTATGGGATATATTCCCTTCTTTCTCCAAATACAGCAATGTCTCTTTGGTGAAAGAGCTCCAGTTTCATCTTGTCTCATCTGACCGAAGGACATGCTTCTAGTGTGCCTAATATATCTCCAGGTTGTCATTAGTATACTTTAGTCTGGCTTAAAGGTCTCTTCTGCAGAAGTGGCGTTTTTCTTGGTCTACAACCTCTCAGTCTATTGTGTGCACGGCTCTAGTGATTGTCTTCTTTGAGACTACAAATCCCGACTTGGCTAAAACATTCAGTAGTGTCTTGGGAGTTTTCCTGGGGTTTATAGACACATCTCTCACTTGTTAATTTTTTTTCTAGAGTCTTTAAAATGTTCCACTGCCAGGCTTGTTCTGTACAGTGTGGCTCTTTGAATTTCTTGATGATTATTCTCTATCAGTTCTTGACACTTGGAAACACTGTGATAACTTAGTATATCCTTCTTTTGCATTGTGAGCTTAGACTAAACTGATTTCTTTTGTTTTTGACATGACACTTTTTCAAGTGACAGCTCAAACCCTTACTGACGTTTTTATACTGTGTGTACGTTGGGAGATTACCCTCAGTTTTAACTCTGATTTTAAGAGCTTTGAGTATTTCAAAGTTAAATCACATCATTGCCCAACAGTGGTTTGTGTTATGGCTCAAAAAAAAGGTAATTTCTTAAAGGGGCTAATAATCTTGGTCCTGGTAGTTTTTGTTTTTTTTGTGAAGTAATTTTATTTCTGATTAAAAGCATTGGGGAAAGTTTTGATGAAATGTTTATATTTGATAGGGAGGCTTATTTTATCCTCGTCTGTAACTGAACGTTCCCTTCCAGTGTTCTCCTCGGGGACTATTCAGCAATATCCACCACACCTTCGATAAATAAACATGTAACTCTTCCCATAGAAATTTCTGCTATACACTGAGATCAGTCAGGACGTGTAGAAAATTTGCTTCAGATCATTTCACGCTTCATTCAAGGGACATGGAAATAAATAATTGTAATGTCACTCAAGTCATCATTCACCCACACAGTGTGTGCTCACGTTGGATGGGTTAAATGCAGAGGCAATAATTTCTCTTGGTGCATTAATATAGTATAGGGAATAAAAAAGTTGTGCAGTTGAATGCAAAATGGAGGAGTAGGGTCAAGTGGAAGAATTGGGTAGGCTTTGGTACCACCATCAGTAGAAACTCATAGAAACTAGTGATGAGGATGAAGCTAAAGGGTCCATAGATGGATGAAATTCCATTGTTTTTCTCTGTGGCTGGCATCAAGGACAATGTTGCGTTTGTGTCTGTGCAGATTTGTTCGGAATAAAAAGGGGACGTGTTGCTATAATTCGCATCATCTGCAATTGATTAATAGCACAAGCTGTTAGTATAGAGTGGTGATCACCAACCCTCTTCCTGGAGATCTACCTTTCTGCAGGTTTCATCTCCAAACAAATGTTATCTCATCTCTTTTAGCTGATCAAGAACTTCTTAAGTCAGTGATTAGATGGTCAAGTGGGTATGAATAGGGTTGGAGTCAAAGACATGAGAAAGATCTCCAGGAACAGGTTGGTGACTACTGCAATAGAGCTTCCATAGATAATAGAGATAGAGATGGGAAAATCTATTGCTTGCTGTAGACAGAACTTGGAGCAGAATTTATATTAGGTTCGCCAAATACGCTAATCTAAAAAATGTATCACACATTTCTCACTTTTTTAAATATCCAGTTCTCTTTATTAAATGTTTTATTTAAAATGGTTGGAGGCTTAAGCTGGCCTCACATGGGGGTGGTTCTGAAAGCAGTTGAGCGTGGTTCCGAACCACCAAAAAATGACGGCGATATCGCAGAACAGTTGTGAGCATGGTGTGAATAACCACTGTAAATTTCCTAACCATGTTTCAACCGTAGTGATACTGTATAGTCAAGTAAACGCCGTCATAACCCATAACAGACAGCTACTGAGTCACTAGTTCAGAAAGTGGCTCAGAAAGTTTAAGAGAGACATGGAAGTTAGATGGTGATACATGGTTTTAAGAACTGCAGTGAAATTTTTAAGCATTTCGTTTATGGCTGGTCAACAGCGAAACCATCATGGTGTCAAGATGACGTCACTGGGTTCCAGCACGGTTTGAAACCACGCTAAACCGCTGTTAAAGCCGTCCTTGTGTGAGGGCTGCATTGGACGCCCCCCCCCCATCCCTGTAATGACTGTTGATGAATTGTGCGTCATTAAATTTGACGTGTCTGATTATCTCAACCGTTAAGAGCTGCAGTACTCTTAAAAAGTTTGGATACACCTCCTTTTGACTGATACTGTACACTTATAATTCTTTGTACACACTGTAAGCTTCCAGAGTTATTTTGGTTGTTTTGATTGTGACAACTAATGGTTGCTTCCTTAACCAAGATACACACAAAAGAAAGAGTGACAGGCCTGTGGGCATCTTCTTCATCTGAAGACATTGTATCTTTTGATAAATTGTTAACAATAATGTTCTACCTCTTACCTTTCCACTGTCCATCACCAGTTTTCCAGCAGGGAAGCTGTGCTTTGGCAGAATCATTCAAATCTACTCTGCACTCTTAACTGATGCTAACAGATATGTGTCGCAGATATCTCTGCAGGTTTTTACGAGTCATACTGTGTGTTTGCACCATTTATAGGAAGCAGTACAGAAACTGTTGGATCAAGCAGAAAGCCAGGTATTCACATACACTGATATTTTACATCATAACATCAAAACTGGGAGTTACAGTTTGGTTGATGTTTTTATTTTTGGTCGTACGGATTCTAGTTGGAAAGTGGAGGTTCTTGGAAAAACCCGGATGCCCCTTTGGATTTCGGGACGGAAAAAGACAAGGCAAACTGCCCCTTTTTCATCAAGACTGGAGCGTGCCGATTTGGAGACAGGTAAGATAAATGACAGTGTTGTCACTTTTTTGGAAGAGGACATGTTTGCTATATTTCCAGCAAAAAAAAGGCTTACTAACGTCAGTTTAGTGCATACTGTCAGCCCTTCGTTTTAGCACTTACTGTTAGTATGCAAAAAACATAACTTGAACATACTACGGTGCCATCTTACCTTCTGCATGGCAGAGCTTCCTTACACTCAGAGTGTCCTCTTAGTTTTTCCCTGTTATTTTTCCCAGGGAATTCTCCTTTGGTTATGCAGACGCTTCAGCTGAATTGTGCGATCATTCACTAAGTATAGCGTGGAACCTTCCTTGGTCTTTTCCTAAACAGGTGCTCGCGTAAACATGAATATCCGTCATCAAGTAGCACGTTGATGATCCGGAGTATGTTTGTTACATTCGCCATGGAGCAGAGCAGACGGGACGATTACGATACAGACGCAAGTCTTGAGTACAGCGAGGAGGAAATGCGGCAGCAGTTTCTCGACTTCTATGATGACGTGCTTCCTGAATTAAGGAACGCGGGCAAAGTGGTGCAGTTCAAGGTAATAAAACCTGAATGGATCACATGTAGAACTGTAACGAGTGTCCGGCTTTAAAATTGTTCTTACGTTGTTTTAGGTGAGCTGCAACTATGAACCCCACTTAAGAGGAAATGTTTATGTACAGTATGAGACGTAAGTAAAAATGATCAATCCTGCGAAAGGTTGCTGTTACAGTTTCATGGTTTAACAGTTTGCTTTTTCAAAAAACAGAGTAAAATGCATTTTGACTACTTTTTTTCCCTCTGTAGTGAAGATCAGTGCAAAGAGGCATTTATGATGCTTAATGGACGGTGGTATGCAGGAAGACAACTGCAGTGCGAGTTCTCTCCTGTAACCAAGTGGAAAACTGCAATATGTGGTAAGAAAGAAATTTGTTTAAGGGGTACCAGCATTGGTCATCCTTATAGCATAATTTATGTTTAATGTTATACATTTTATCAATACAGAGCTTATTTTAATATTAATGACTATAAAAAAACACTGTACTGGGCAATTTTACCCTGTGGAGCTTCGTGCCAAGTGGTTCTGCCTGGAGGTCACGACAAAAGCAGGTCGACTTGAAGTGGTCTTCGCAGACTACTGGATTGTGTTTAAAAGGAAAAGCTTTCAGAGTACGGCCTGTGCCGATGTTGTGTTTCCTGTGATTTCTGCGTTTGTTGATTGTGCAGCCGTATGCTTTGCACTCCTTCATTTTCCAGGCGACACTGCTCAGGGCTGGCTCTTAATGTGTCTTAGACTCCAGACACCAGTCACATGCAGCCAGTAGGACAAAACAATACACTTGCATCACTACCATGGCTGGAACAGCCAAGAAAGCAACATTTCGCTGTGCATGCCACATAGTAATAATAGTAATAGTAGTGTGGCAGCACTACCACTTGTACTTGACAAGGGGCAAGGACTGACGTTGCCTGATGGAACCGCTGATGTAACGTGATCATTTTAAAGGGCTAGTAATACAAATTCACCACAGTTACCCTTTAAATAAGAAGAAAATCATTCACTGTTAGGATGGTTTTTACTGAAACTAGAGCTGGTACAGTAATTATTTATTTATAGCAAGTTACAGACAAATTATTCAGGAGACCAGAACACAGGGTTCAATCGGTCGTTGAAATCCTGGAATATCATGAAAAAATTCTGTTCCTGACATGAAAAGTTGGCGCAAGTCATGGAATATTGTGTTTGTAGCATTTTTTTTTTATTTGGATTGATACTTTTCAAAGAAAATCTATTCTTTTTTCCTTTGGATTCTGGCTTGGGGTCAAACCACTTTTTAATTTTATTACTATTATTATTATTATTATTATTGTTACTATTATTATTATTATTATCATTTGTTCACTATTGACGCTACCGAATCTCATCAGGAATTTATGCCCTGTAGAAGTAAAAAAAATTCTTCCTCCTTGAAGATACTGGTGCTTCCATCTTTATGAATATTTGTGTGTGCACATTGTATAAAATGTTTTTTTATGGGGATTTAGAGGGCGTTCACCTATGCTAAATAAAGCGACTGGCACATGCTTTCAATTTACAAAGACACCCATGCTAAGCACACAACTGCGATCTCCGGCGTACACTTTTCTTACATATTTTCTTTACAGTATATTTATGAAAAAATGGAAGACGGTAATGATGAACGAGGCAAATGTGTCTATGATTTATAGAATCATTTCTGTTGCAAGCGATATTGCAAATGATGTCTGTAATCCGAAATTAGCGAGCAGTTCAGTGACCCTTGTTCACTTTGCAGGGGCTGAGAAAAAGAAATGTATCTCTGTTCAGATTATCAGATTGTTTGGGTTAGTTTCAGGTCTTTTGGGTAGTTTTTGACCTGTAGTTGGATTGGAAATTTATATGAAACCTGGCACTTCTGATTAATGGCAATGGAAAAAACACCTGCCTTATTAAATACAGTTGACCAAAGGTTTGTCTAAAACTAGCTGCTGGACTGTATGCTGGATGTCTGTCAATTATCCTCTTCCTACTACAGGGTTCCTCTAAAAGTTCACTGGATACGTAGCCTGTAGCATAAACAAAGTGTGGTAGCCTCTCATTAATTCGATAAATAAAATGAATAACTGATACAGGAACGGGATGCAAGTTCTGAAACTTGTTTTCTTCTCTAAATTTCAGGACTTTTTGACAGACATAAGTGTCCCAAGGGGAAACACTGTAACTTCCTCCACGTGTTTCAAAACCCAGGCAATGAATTCTGGGAGGCAGACCGTGACCACCATTTGTCCTCTGACCGTACTGGAAGCTTAAGCCGATGGCACAGGACACCGTCATGGCGTGGATATAGCTCCGAACAAGGCCGCAACAGGCAGAGGGACAGGAGGAGCCGCAGTCGAGAGAAGGGGAGTCACAGGTGGAGGCGGAGTCGTAGCAGGGAGAGGCGGAGTCGTAGCAGAAGCAGAGAGAGTCAGCGGTCCCATCATTCTCTGAGAAGGGAAAGAGGTTCTTTAAATGATCGAGGCAGGAGAAGCAGAAGCCGTGAGCGATGCAGATCACGTAGCAGAGGCAAAGAAACAAATTCTCAAAGTGGTGTTCGCCATTTGCCTACAGACTCAAAAACAAGCTCTTGTACTAGAAAGGAATCAACCAACCCTGAAGAGCAATTGAAAAATAGCTCCATCAAGAGGAAGAGGGGTGAGAGCAAAAGCCCAGAAACTGGCAACACATCCTCTACAGATGTAAATACCTCCTTACGTCACCACAAACGCTCAAAAAAGAGCAAGAAGAAGAAGAGCAAAAAGAAACAAAAGCGAAAGCGGAGCAAATCCTGCAGTGTCAGCTCTTCAGCACCTTCTGCTGCAGAGTCAGAGGATGATGACAAGACACCAAAAAACAAAGATAATCAAAACACAGAACAGTCTGGAGAGGATGCAGAGCCGGATGAGAACATTGTCTCACTCCAAGATGATAAGGTGATTAAATTAAGTACATCTGAAGTCACTCATACTACGCCTGCCAACACTGTTACCGAAAGTGGCCCTGAATAATGAATGTATAAGGAAAGACACTGCTCCAGTTCTTGCTGTTGGTTTCAACAAAACTCATATCCGCTTTTTCATGTAAATAAATGTGTTTAATGTCTCCTGTGTTTTATTTTTTTTATATGTGTGGCTTACAACAACTTTAGCCTGGTTTAAACAACTTTGTTTTAAGCCAGCTGCACCAAACCAACATTTAATCTGGGTTACTTTTTTATAGTGGGGTTACCTTGTGACAGTTGCAGTCACGTCTTTTTATCCATTGATTTTTTAGAATACTACTAAAATGTTTTTCACAGTTTAAAGGTGTGATCATTGATTCTGGACAGAAGAGTGTTGATATTTGAACTTAACAACCAAACAAAATACTCACCTCCTGTCAGTGCTCTTTCAGAAGTCCTGTACCCAAGTTCATGGATATGCACTTCCAGTGCAACACTAAAAATGATCCTTGTCTCTCTCATCCGGCCATTCAGAAAAAGAGAACGTTTGTTTTGATCAGAAGCACTATCAACTTGTTTGTGATTGGCTGGAATAGTGTTGTGTGGCTTGTTAAATGCCACTATGCCTGTTTGCCAGTTACAAAGCCAGGGCTGTGTATGCACACCGGACAGAAAATTAGAAGATATATTTTTCTGAATGTGGCAAAAATGTATTGGGTTAAACCAGGGCTGTCAAATTCATTGTCACTGAGGGCCACATCTTTAAATTTCTAGGTCATTGAGGGACGAATAATCACTGAACATCTTTTAAAAAAGGGCAAAGTACTTTACATTTATTCACTTTCATGATGTTAGCTGGCGATTCTTTTTTAAGTAGTCAATGACTAGCTGTTTACTTGAAATAGGTGGCCAGCTAGTGGATGAGTAATAAGTTAGGTTTTATAGTAATGGTTGAAGCACAGAATGTACAATAATCATATTCATTGAAAGTTTATCGGCCATGTAAAATGAGTTGGCGGGCCAGATTTGATCCATGGGCCTTGAATTTAACACCTGTGGATCAAACCTGTGGCCACACCATCAGGATCACAGTATTGGTACAATTCCGGCTTGCTTCATTCATGGTGAATATATAGAACAACTTCTCTACTAAACTGAAAGTATTTTTCTGTTATCTGTTCATATTGTCTGGTATTTTTTTGTTTTTGCAGAGTTGTGTGAGGTCTGTACCTTAAGAACACAATATTAATATTGTTATATTAATAATGCTGTTTCATTGAGAACAGAGTTCATACAGTTATTCGCCTATTGGAATATTAGCTAAATTCAATTCAGTAAACAAATCCGCCTATAAATAATGTCAAATTTATGTTACCAACAGTTTTAATGGAAATATATTGGGAGAGAGATTCAGGAAGGAAAAGCCAAAAAAACAAATATTTCAAAAATTAAGCATTCCTGAAGGTTTGTCATGATCATGCTTCTTATTAACCCTCAAGGGATTTTTACACACTGCAGTCTCTACAGTTTACACAAAAAGGGTGAAAAAGCAACGCGAAACTTCAAGCGGAGGAAAGAACGAGAAGGGTAAAACTGGTTTGAGCTGGCTTTAAAGCTACTCTGACTCATATAAGCAGCCTTTACAGCTGCGATGAGCAGAAAAGCATTTCATATCAAACAGCACATTGTGTGTTCAGGAGGATGAGCTGGAACAGCATGTGACAGCAGCGTCAGCTTCAACTCCAATCCGGTAAGAACAGGAAACAGTGGAAACAGGCTCAGGTTGGACAAAACTGTGCAGCTGAAGATAAGAATAATGCCTGAAAAACACATCTATGTTGGTTACTGCATGCTGAAGTCTAAAACAACAGCATTTTGTCATTGTTTAATAGAGACTTGAATACAAAAATTAACCCTATATGAAGATGCACCGAAAAAAAAAAAAAAAAGGCTGAAAAGTTACGGTTGAAACAGCACTTTCCTTTAAAGGATCTTCCCTTTCCCCTGCAAAGAAATAGGCTAGGAAGTGAACCACAGTGTCATCTAGAAATTATTGATACAAACAGGACAGGAGAAATTCTTTGGTACTGAAAATAAACAGAAATCTGGGAGGTGTTTTATGAAGTCCCAGTTTACCAGGAAATATACGACACAACGTAATAGTAAAGTCCAGGAAGAATATCCCTAATATCATTTTCTATCTTCTTTACAAAGTTTGTTTAACAGATGAGAAAAGGCAAGCTAGAACAGCCAACATCGAGTGAATGCTTGAATGAGGGGGCCAGGTTACACATTTATGTGAGGAAATATACATGAAACACCTTGACAACACCAAGAATGTGCTTATGCATTATCCAGATGGTACAGAAGGTTTACATGGTTTACAGTTTTATCGGTAGAAAGTTTTACAATAGTGATGAATCATTTATTTCACATCGTGCTTATTATCTATTTTTTTTTTTACTCCATATTGTTTGATATTAAGGTTATCGACGCAGACACACCTGGTTCACACCCAGTAAAATGTACGCTGAAATCTTAGAAGCCTGAACCTGTGGAGGTGTATCTTAAGGCAGTGAAGGACACAAAGTGAGGTCATGAATAGTGTTCACAGTATAACTCTTAGATTTGATGTTCTGGATGCACAGATTGCTTTCTTGTTGAATAAGTATGCATGCATGTAGTGATTCTGAATGAACACAAGTAAAAACTGAATAGTCAAAAATACTGGAAGAAAAAAAAAAGAATAGAAAAAAAAAAAAACACAAGTTGCATATTTCACTAAATCCAGATACTGGGGTTTCTGTGTGACTACACTACAAGATTGCCACACGTGTATACTGAAAAGGCAGATAATGAGAAAGTGTTACTTCTTATTTAGTAGACTTCTAGAGTTTTATGTGAGTCCAATCTCTTCAAGTACACTGCGTGGCGCTTCTGCTTCCTGAATTTAAAAAAGAAAAAAGAAAGAAAGTTAAAAAACTTTTTAAACACAGAAAAAAATCCACATTCATTTTGCTAATAAATTTACATATAGATGATTCACTTACAATATGCACAATTCCAGACTTTGAAATTTTATCACTAACTTTTATTCCCCGGAGGCATCGTGGATGTCAAAAATTAGCCTCCGAGATGGAACGTCGAATTCAATGATATTCACTGAGGCAAATAACTGTTTTAGTATCTACTACACAGTCACACAATCTATCCATGATAAAATACCTGTTTAAGAAAGCGGTCCATGTTCCATATGTATATCATGCTACAATCATGTATTGTACCTCATTTTAAAGCAGATTCAATTCTTTTTACCAATATATCAATAGCTCAGTGTATAAAATGATCCACTTAATCTGTATCATTCTGGAGCAGGTCACATATTTTAAGTATAACAAAGCCGGGTCCGGTATGGTCCACAAGAAAGCAAGTTTTGAAATTTAGGAGTTATAGTATATACGCTACCCAAAAACTTAAATCCTGCTAGTGTAACTATACACTGTGCAGAAACACAAATAAAACCATAAACTTGTAAAAATTTATGTTAAGTTTTTTCCCCATTTTTATGTGTAGTAATGGTGACACCACCAGCTCCAAGTGAGTGTGGAGTGTTTCCTTACCTCTTGCAACATGTCTGCCTGTTCAATGGCCTTCAGTACAATCTTTTTAGATGTCTCTTGAGCTTCACCGCCCAGTATAAACTCATCTAAGATGTAGTATGCCTTCTCAAAGTTGAAAATGATGTCCAGCTCACAAACCTGGTGTATGATAATGGAAATATGTTATACACATGAACAAAACAGAGAGTATGAAAGAGAAGGTTAAGGATCGTGAGTATGACTCACACTGCCGAAATACTTGTCCAGCAGCTCGACGTATCTGTGGATGATCTCG
Source organism: Porochilus rendahli (assembly GCA_039654305.1). Classification (NCBI taxonomy): domain Eukaryota; kingdom Metazoa; phylum Chordata; class Actinopteri; order Siluriformes; family Plotosidae; genus Porochilus; species Porochilus rendahli. Next base: position 15,922,438 of record JBCNYG010000017.1, read on the forward strand.
AGGGTTATCAGTTCATTCTCTTGGTCTTCGACAGCACAGCAGAAATACAGACTGGCATATCTGGAAAGAAAAAGTAAAATGTTTAGTGCTTTGTTCTGTTTCTCTACTTCGTCATAGTTCTGTGGCTTTAAAACTCCAACCCCTGACACTGACTGGACTGTAGCCGGTACATGATACACGTTAAAGGCAATCTTTTGCAACAGGGACAATATAACCAATGCAGCTATGATCCAGCGTATCTACAGACTGGTTGGGCTTAAGGCATGATGAGAAACATTTTAACCAAACCCAGATCCTGCATGTCTATTTACCTCTTGTAGACAATTTTTAAGTCTCTCCACTCCAGAAAGCTGCACATTTTGGGCTTGCGCGCCAGCACCATCTGGATGACCTCACGCGAGATCTTCTTCTTCTGCGAGTCAGACAGGGCAACGTACCACTTCTGCAAGCGCAGCTTGCCCTGGCGACTGAACAGCAGCATGAACTGCATCTATTAAAGGGAAAAAAATAACATCTAGAACAATCATCATGATGTCGTTTGTGTTTGTGTCTTTATTTGAGTTAAGACTTTATTTATGTTATAATATTAAAAAGAGTTTTAATATCAAATAGCAAGTTAGAAAATCAAATGTGTCAACTGTAATTGTTCCCCAATGAGTGCACATCTTGGTTCATCTGGCTATTACTGGGCTTGGTGGAGGTTTGCACTCCCCTCATGCTCTTGTTATAGACTGTGTGGCCATCAGCTCTGAATTATGTAAGCTTCATCTTTTGCTAAATATAACCTTCTGTTAGCTTTCCACTAAAAGTTCTTTCAAATATACAACATTCCGTTCAGTGAAAAGCTTATGAACTTAGCACAAGATAAAGGACATGAAAGACTCAATGAAACACAAACACCATTCAATAACAACAATTCTATTTATTATTGTGCCATTTTTTTCCAATTCATAGTCATGTTATTTATCTATTAATGATTGTATTTTAAATGGACAGAATGTTTGCCAGGTGCATTTAATCAATGCTTATAATGTACCTCATGGACAGGTAAGTAAAAACATTTTTTAGATATTGTAATCATTGTCAAATCACTGTGGTACAACATGCTCCAGACCATATAGTTAGACCAAAAATACTCCCAAATAAATAAAAAATAAATTAAACTACAAACGCAAAAGAAAAAATGCATTTTCAGTGTACCTGATGACAAGTCAGTTCCACATATGTTGTACACTGATCAATTATAACAGATCATATAACAATTATACCAGTGTATGCTGGATGATGGTCTGTGACAGAGGTCACAGTCTGGGCTAGAAAGAAATCAGCCACCGATTTCTTTCTACCTTTCACTTTCTACAATTCTGTGCATTTTTAAGTGGGGTTGTTGTTGGTGTTTTTGAACTTTCATATCACTAGAACGCTAGCTCACTTATTCATTCGCCAAACCAACTACTCCTACCAGTCTGCGGGGAGGCTGGAGCCCATCTCAGCCAACACAGGCGAAGACGGTGTATACCTTGAACAGTTTGCCAGTCCATCGCAGGGCCAACACACAACATGTTGTTATATCATCAACTTGTTATATTTTCCATTTAAACTATTTTCTATGTTGCATGTGCTAGTTGTGTAGTAATCTTTTACCTTATCCGATCGCAACAATGCAACAATTTAGCTATCCCACAGCAATAATGCAATTCCAATAATTATTTGACGATTTTCCACCAATCAGATAAAGAACACCCTTTGAATGGATAATAAATATTAATTATAATACCCACAATAAATAGGTATGAGCTGTGGTACGCTCTGATTGGCTCCTTAACTACTAGTATATCAGAAAAAAATGGCTTGTAAAAAAAAAATATATATTTTTAAAGAATATGTGCAGCCCCGGCTACTTTAAAGGAATAACATTTCAAATATAAAAATTTTATTAAAATGAGCAAAATAAGTATCTGAAACAATAGGTTAACAAAGAAGTACAAGTGAAATCAATAATAATAATAATAATAATAATAATAATAATAATAATAATAACAACAATAACACTGATAAATAATAAGAAATTATAACAACAATAGAGACATTAATAACAATAAATAATAATAATAATAACAATAACAATAAATAATGAATAATAATAACAATAAATAATAACAACAACAACAATAATAATAATAATAATAATAATAATAATAATAATAATAATAATAATAATAAAGGAATTGAGTAAGCACTATTTTAATGTTTTCAAAATGTTTTCTTTTGAAAAACATAATAAAAAGAAACAAATGAATGATAACAATGATAATAATAATAAGTGTGATTATTATAAACACCCAGTGCACTTCCATTATTTGCAGGTCAGAAGTTTATGAATGGATCAGAGTAAGCTTCCATTGTGTTTGTGAAAAAACTCATAAATAAGAAATGAAACTGATGTGTGTGTGGGGGGGGGGGGTAGTAAAAGAACAGCCACTCCCTTCAAATCCAGAAAACCTTTCCAAACCTCTTGTACATAAACACCTTCAGATTTCATCTCTACCCCTCTGGTGTATTAAATAAACTCTCTCTTTAACCCTATCGTGGTCCACACGCTGTTCCCACGCGGGTGTTTCTCAGCACAGTTTAGCGGCTAACATTAAGGGACATTAAGAGACAACCGCTTTCAAACACTCACACGGTTAGCTGGAGCTGCCTGCTAACCAGCTCCTTTAGTCAGCAAGCTAGCTTGTAATGAGAAAACTAAAAAACATCCTTACCGTAAGGTTTATACAGTCAACGATTTTGTAAACAAGTAGCGTTAGTTAGCAAAACACTGCTCGCTTTACGTCCAACACGAAGACGCGTCCCGTTACTCGGGTCTTCATCTCACTTTTCACTCAGAGCGAGGAGGCTGTTCATTGGTTCAGAGACTCGACGCTTTGGCACGTCATTGGTAACAACAAAAAACGCTTTAAACAGCCGACAGCATCAACCGACTGAGGTTTTACTTGCGCTTCTGAAACAATTTTGAACATTCGTAAATGTAAGAAAACACATAAAGTCAAAATGGAATCGTTTTATATAAATTCAAAAAGCTTCAGGTTCTGAAATTTCTATTTTGTAGCCGTTGCGATTCACATTTCGGACACTAGATGGAGACAGTAAGCTGTCATTTCCTGTTGTGTCCGCTAGAGGGCGGTGTCTCGGAGCAGCTTTAAAAGCGGTTCACATGCGCTGTGCTTTCGCCGGGCGCGGTGGCGCGTGCCTGTAATCCAAGCTACCGGGAGGCTGAGGCTGGCGGATCGTTTGAGCTCAGGGGTTCTGGGCTGCAGTCATCTATGTCGATCGGGTGTCCGCACTAAGTTCGGTATCGATATGGTGCT
>JBCNYG010000017.1:15933822-15946074 GCA_039654305.1 Porochilus rendahli
CACACACATATATATGTGGGTGTGTGTGTGTGTGTGTGTGTGTGTGTGTGTGTGTGTGTGTGTGTGTATTTGTGTAGACTATATGTATGTTGTATATATTTAGATATTTGTAAATTTTCTTATTGCCACTTTTATCTTTATCTTTTCTTTACTTGGTATGGAGCAACTGTGCGTACACAATTCTCCTCCAGGATCAATAAAGTACTCTGATTCTGATTCTGATATTCAGGTTTATTACCTGTCTTGATGGCTTAAGTATCCGTTCATGTTCCGTCAAGCTTATGATTTTGGTGTTTGCTCACAAACATTTATTTACCTGCCTAGCCGAGTTATATTATGCAAGTCCGTGCAGTGTTGCATAAGCCTCTATTTTATGGGTTTCAGTTCTGAGAAGTATATTGAATTAAAAGTATAGCTAATGAACAAAAACACTGAAAAGTTTATTAGCCATACCTTTAATTCAGTAAACTTTTTAAAAATATTTACTTATTTGTTTATTTTGGTTCTCATTGCCTACAAAAGCATTTTAAAATACATTTTCACCCATGTATTATAGAGAAGTAATTTTTCTTCATTTTATTAGGAGCCCTTTTAGACAAAAGTGGTGTTGTATAATCCTCACTGTACTACTGTATATACATAATTAAAATTATTTGAATCTGAGATTAAATACTGTTTGTATTAAATCTCTTAAGTCACTCACTGTTAGGTGGTGGCTCAGTGTTTATTGCAATGGTTTAGTGATCCGAAGTTCAGGGGGTCAAACCCTAGTGCCACCAAGCTGCCACTTTTGGGCCCTTGAGCAAGGCCTTTAACCCTCAGTTGTATAAAAAATGTGTATATATATATATATATAAAGTAAGTCGTTCTGAATAAAGGCATCTGCCAAATGCTATAACTGTAAATGTTAGAATCCAATTAAATTATTCAAAACATGCCTTTGGTGTTTATCTTACCTAGTAAACTAATATAAAGTGACAGGGTGGGCTATGAAGACTTGCCTCATGTAGGTGGGAAAATACCAGGAAGTAGGAGGAGTGTAGAAAGACTGACAGGAGCTTGATGATGGAGGGTGTTCCTCTCAATTTCAACTAAAGTGACTTGTACACGCCACGCCTCCAAAAACTTTGGCCCATTGCCGATAAGAATCCTTGCACCCAGGAAGGGTATATCCTCCAGACCAGTCAGCCAAACGGCCACATGATCCCATCAGGTGGAGGACAAGAATGATACCATCTTCTGCTTACATGTATTTACATTGAAAAACACTTAATGCTTCACTCCTGCTATGTATTTTTCCAGGTCTTAGTGGCTAAGTCTCACACACACACGCACACACACACACACACACACACACACACACACACACACACACACACACACACATAAAGTATGAGAGGGGAGGGCAGCAGCTTTTGTGCCTGTGGAAAATGAATCACAGAAGCTGAGGGAAGAGAACAGAAAAACATCTGGCCAAAAAAGACAAAGAGGGGGAAAAAGTATTTTACCTGCCTTATATCCATCCCCTATTCCTTAAGTCAATTTTTTTACTTCTTAGCTTTCTATAGATTTAAATCCTACAACTAAAGTCACTAACAATTCATATGATCTTTGATTTGTTGACCTATGACCATTTTAGGATGCTTTTAAAATACATTACAGTTAAGAACCATGCTATCCACTAGCGTAGACTATATACAAACTACTAGCTTAGGTCTTCATAAAGAGTAATGCAAGCCTCCTCAGCATTTATACCCTATATCCAATGTTGTGCTTTTCCAGACTGGAGCCTGTTGTCCTAAAGTCTGACCCATCTTCTCCCTGAAGGAGGAGCTCAACAGCAACTCATACTGCAGCTGCGAGACTCCAAATGTCTTTGGCTCAGTTTGTATATCATTAGGATTTTTTCCTTCTCTTTCTGAAGATGTGTACAGCAAAAGAGCAGGCCTTGAAATACTTCCTTTGGACCAACAGCCACGTCATCTACTGCTGAAACAAAAAGAATCATGCTTGAGAAAATGAAAAAGTATGAGTTGGCCTGCCAACATCTGGCTTTCGTTCAACCATAACTGTCTACCCAAAGGAAGAACAGACTTCTGAAGTGGCTCCTGAGAGTCAAACGGCATCATTAAATGAGATGCTGAAAAGATGAACAGTAGGAGCAAGCTTAACAGAGGAATGAAATTATTAGAGTACTGAATGTGGTTCATCATTTTAAGATTTTAGTTTTATCCCCAGAAAACCAAGAGAATAATATACATGGACAAAATGTAATGTGAAGGAAAAAGGGGGAGGAGAGCATTCCAGACTTCTTTGAGGAAACACAGACGGATAAGAAGCTTTGGACAAGATTTTTTAAAAGCACATCCCACTTCAGCTAGCCCTCCCTCTTTACCACTCTCCCCCTTGTTCCATAACACGTGCCTCCAAAACCCCTGCAAAAATAATTTAGAAATAGCTAACATCAAATCCAAATTTTCATGGAAGTGACAGATTTGATTCAGAAACGTCCTGAAGCACCATTACTGCCATATATGCATATTAAAAGGTGTCCAGGTCAATCTGCATACATAGGTCAATAAACAGTCAATACATTAATGCATCATGAAGTATATATCTGTAAATAATTGCATTAGAGAGACTTAGCAATGACAGGAGTTGAAACTTGTCTGTTGTCACTGAGGCCGGTTAATGCTCCCTTTAGAGCCTGCACGCACCCACATGTACACACACTCACACACTGATCACAATGGCTGAAGATCAGATGAGAGAAAACACAGCAGCCATGTTGTGAACTAGCAAAGGGGAGGTCTACATCTCGGGTAACTATTGAGTGTGTTTGTCTAGCAACTCCTGGGAGAGGCAGAGAAAACAGCACTGTGTCCAACTCTGCAAGATTTCTGCCTGCTGTAGGCTAAGTAAATAGCCACTTACTACTCCATCACAACTACATATCCTTTACCTGAAAACAGAAATAAATGTAAAGATTTACCAGAATAAGAGGCAGAGAAAAGAGACATGGATCCAGTAGTGAAAGGACAAATGCTCTTTAATGCTCGCAGCACAGGTAACTAAATTCCACCATAGCATGTAGAAGCAAGCAATGCAGTACCATTTTTTTTACCCTGCAGGCACATCAGCAAATTTTCACCTTTGTCATTGTGAATATTCTATTCAGGAAGGACGCTAAGCCTGATGACCGAATGCCTACCAAAAGACCGCCACCGAGAGTTTTAACAGTCCAATTAGTGATGCACAGAAACTCATCTTATGATCCGGTTCCTACATATCATACCATTCATATCCATGGAATATGACTACATCAAAATATTAAAATTACAGTAAATGCTTGTAGGGCAGCACGGTGGCGCAGTGGTTAGCACATCTGCCTCACAACAAGAAGGTCCTGAGTTTGATTCCCGGGGTGTTTCTATGTGGAGTTTGTATGTTCTCCTCGTGCTTGCGTGGGTTTCCTCCAGGCACTCCGGTTTCCTCCCACAGTCCAAAAACATGCACAGTAGGCTAATTGGTTGTTTCAAAATTACGCCTTTGTGTGCACGTGATTGTGAAAGGTTGTGTGTATGTTGGCACTGTGATGGCATTGCAAACAGCTGAGATGGGCAGCAGCCTCGCCGCAACCCTAATTAGGATTAAGCATCTTAGAAAATGAATGAATGAATGTTTGTATTAGAAAACACTGGGAATAAACCGTGGTATATCAGGTAGTGGTTCGCACATCTGCCTCACAGCAAGAAGGTCCTGGGTTCAAGTCCTGGGCTTGGACATTTCTTTGTGGAGTTTGCATTTTCTCCCCGTGCTTACATGGGTTTCCACTGGGTACTCCAGTTTCCTCCCACAGTCCAAAGACAGCAAATCGGGCTAACTGTCCGGTCCAAATTGACCCTAGGTGTGAGTGTGTATGTGAATGGTTGTGTGTCTGCCCTGTGATGGTCTAGCGAGCTGTTTAAGGTGTACCCCGCCTTTGTCTAGTGTCGGCTGAGATATGCTCCAACCTTCCCATAACCCTAATAGGATTAAGTGGTTCAGCAAATGAGTGAGAGAGTGAGTATATCAGGTCTTTCTGAAGACCAAGACAAATCTGGATATAAGAGGTTTATCAGAACACACTGCGTGCACAATTATTGAGCAAGTTGTATTTTTGATGATTCATTTGATATTTTAAAAACTACAGCTCTCTCACTCAATCCAAATGTTAATAAAGATCAAACCTGCATTTTTAAGAAGGTAAAAGTCAGGTTTTGTCTTTCTTAAGAGAATATCTCAGTGTGCACAATTATTTAACAATAACAATAATAATAACAATAGTAGGCAAATATTGTTGTGCAGAATTATTAGGCAACTAAATAAAAAAATGAATATTTTCCCATCTCACTTGTTTATTTTCATCTGTTAAAAGGAAAATAATGGACAAAGAACTGAAATTTTACAAATAAACATCTCTAACATTTCCACAATAGAATCAGTGAGCAATATAGCCAGCCTTCTTTACAATAACTGTCACAAGCCTTCCATTAATTGGAGTTTGTCAGTTTCTTTATCTGTTGATCAACTTTTCGTGCAGCAGCAACCACAGCCTCCCAGACACTGTTCAGAGAGGCGTCCTGTCTTCCATCTTGTTAAATCCCCCGTTTAATAACAGCCCACAAGTTCCCAATAGTGTTTAACTCAGGTGAGGAAGGGGGCATGTCATTTTCCCGTCATCTTTAAGGTCTTTACTGGCAAGCCATGCAGTGGAGTACTTTAATGCATGTGATGAAGCTTATAGTCCTGCATAAAAATCATGGTCTTCTTGAAAGGTGCAGACTTTTTTCTGTACCACTGCATGAAGAAAGTGTGCTCTAAAAACTGGCAGTAGTCCTGGGAGTTGATTTTAAGTCCTTTTTCAACCTAGCTCATCTTTAATGATACCAGCCCATACCAGAACCCCACCTCCACCTTGGCGTCTGAATTGAAGTGGAGTTTTGTGCCCAACACCGATCCAGCCACGGGTCCATCCATCTGGTCCATCAAGAGTCACTCTGATTCCATCAGTTCATAAAACCTTTGAAAAATTAGTTTTCATATGCTTCTTGGGTCAGTCTTTAGGTTTTAAATTCTATGTCTTGTTCACTGGTGGTCACATTTCAGCATTCCTTACTCTGGTCATGTCTCTGAGCACTGAATACCTTGTACTTCTGGGTACTTCAGGTAGGGTACAGTTCTGGAATATGCAGCACTGGAGGACGACGGGTTCCTAGTAGCTTCACACTTGATTTTTCATAAATCTCTTGAAGTTAATTTGTGTCTTTCTTCTCAACATTTTCTTTCTGCCCTGTTGACCTTTTGCAAGAAAACTTATTTTTTGGCCCATTTTGCCTGAAGAAAAGAATTTGCTTAATAATTTTGCACAACTTGATATAGGGTGTTAACCTTTTTAGGCCACACCCTTCCTCATCACACAAATAATCATCACCTGAGATGCTCAAATCCAATAAGCAGTCAAGTTTATACAGCTTGGAGTGAGGAAATATGCATAAAAAGGATGATATGGTCAAAATACTCATTTGCCTAATAATTGTGCATGTAGTGTAATTCTATTATTCTTTTTTCAAGTTAAAAAATTGAGCCAAAATATATCTGAGCTACTTCCGTGTATATAATCAATGTTTGCTTTACCTCTTCTCTGCATCTTTGCAGTTGGGACAGGTACATGCCATGCGCCGTTTCTTCTCTCCTGGTTGGCTCTGTAACTCAAGAGTAAGAGTCTGATCCACTTTCAGCGGCTGCTCCTGCGTCTGAACGCTGCCCAGCTGAAGCCCGCCTCCCTGAACCGTTTGTACTGTCAGGTGCTGCTGTCCTGGGAAATTAACAAACGGACAGACAGATATGGTGATGAATGTACAATAAAGATTAGTACATACTTAACAGGAACAGAGCAAACTAATCACTTCACTATCTTGGGATAATGGACATTATTATTCCTTCAAGAGCTTCTTTCATTTCTGATTGGTGGAAAGCTATCAAATGCAGTAATGCTTGGTATAGTATCATTTCCATGGGATAACTAAATTACTGCATTGTTATAATTCATCTGCATTATACTCCGTCTCAATCAACATTTTTATTATTATCCACCACGTAAACAGAGTAATCTTCATTTCATGCCAAATCATCCAGAGGCTCCGAGACCGTCTCCGATAAGGTTGAGGGTGCCCTATTTCAAAAAATGTATTTCTGTGCAACTATTACGAATTAAGCAGGACTATTTTGCATGTGTTCATCAGACATACTTAAAAAAAATTCATTAAAATCCGAGACAATCACCCGGGAACATTTTGGAACTTTGTTTGATTTGGCACAGAATGACCCTAATTCATGAATCAAAACGGATACACAAAAATGTATGGTTTGTTAAGGTCGCTGAATTTATTAAAAACTATGCACGTAGTTAGGGATGTGAATCTAACAACTCACGATTCAATTCGATTCCGGTTTTTGGGGTGACGATTCGATTCAGAATCGATTCTCGATTCAAACCGATGTTTCACTCCTAACTAGTACAAACAAAGGGTGCCAATTTCACAAGTAACTACATTCTTCTATAAGAAAGAAAGAAATTATATTACTAGACGACTGGTGTTGTAGATGTACTTATCCGCTTAGGTGCTGGCTGTAGGCTAAAAGCTAATTCTGTAACCGCCACACACGAACAATTCACGATGCAGGCCGTGTCTGCACAAATGGTACATGCTGTGAGTAAGTTTGAAAATGCTCTAAAAAAACGGGTTTTTAAAGATTGATTCTTGAAAATTTGGATCAATTCAGAACGCTAATAAATAAGAATCGCAATTCAGACGTGAATCGATTTTTTTACCCGGCATGCCTACATGTGGTATACACAAAAACAATGAATTGCCTCAGGCTCAGCAAATATAAGCGAATATTCATCCCACATTTTGTCATTGTTAGTTTTACTTATATGATGATTTCACAATAGATACACAAGAAATTCAACTGCAAGTTCTTGACTAGAAATAGTCCTTTTTCTTTGGCACTTTTCAAATGAAAATCAATGAGGGAGGGTAGGCGAACTTACGGAGGTTGTTGTAGTATATAAGAATTGCTGAATATGAAGTTTTTATAGTACCCCAGTGTTCATGCTCTACCCAGAAAGACACCCATGTCCTTATTTCCCACAGACACAGAACTCTGATGTAAATGAATTCGGGCGAGAGTTTGAATTGGCAGCTCCATAATATCAATTTTATAACATCCCATGTAATCTGAATGGGTGTAAATTACTAGGTTCATAAAACAATGCAGCAGTGGGAAAAATATTAAACACAAAAACACAAAGTTTTGTCATTAAAACCAAAAACAATGTGCAGAAACATTTATTTTCTTACCAGAGTAAGAAAATAAATAGAGTTTCTTACCATGTTTTTTCGACAGATATGGTTGTAAAAGAAACCTGATGTTTAAGTCAATTCCCAAAAAGGAATGGAACTTAAGTTAGACCCTAAGATTTACTGAATCATACACATTACTGATTAAGATTGGTGATGAAACCTGCAGGAAGACAGATTTCCAGGGACAGGGTTGGAGACCACTGGATTAGATGACTCAGTAGCTAAGAAATAATTTTTTTAAGCAGTAGAGTTTTAATTAATGCTTAATTAAGACTTGATGGTATATGGTAATACATCACTGAGTAAGATATGATGAGAAATGTATCTGAATAAGTGGAACAGGGGGAAGAGATGGAGGGTAGGTGGTTCTACTGAATCATATGAATTGAGTGACGCATCAAATATAAAATGAAACTGATTCTTGAGTACAAACGCTGTGCTCCAAAAGCAGGCAATATCTACTACAATTCAGTTTTCCTGCTAACTGAGCATCATATATACAGGAAATTGATTTACATGTCATCTCAGTGCTTCCGGTTGCTGTGAAAAAGGTTTGTTATACAAAGTGTCTGGAGAAATGTTGGTAATAAGTGCACACACTCACCAAAATAAAAAGACCTAAGTGAACAGATTATAAAATGAAAAATATATTTTAAACATATATATTTCTGACTATTAATCATCTTAAAAAGAGGATAATAAAACAATTCTATGGATATGTAAAAACACTACATGTGTCAGTGAAACTCCTTCTCACCTCCTGAATTGGTGATAGTGACAGGAACTCCTTGTACTTGAACGCCGTTGATATTAATGGTCTGCACAGCTTGAGCTGCTGACGTGAGCTGTGCGGCATTAAGTGTAATCAGACCCCCACCTGCAGGGGCAATCTTGGCAAGGGTCCTCTCCTTCCGTGCGCCCGGCTGGGCTTTCTTACTTACCACAGCCGGTGTGAGAGGAGTGACGGTGGGTGTAGGTGGAGTGGCTACAATGGTCTCCTGCAGCTGTACTGCCTGCCATTCACCTGAGGCTGTTTTAATAAGTACCTTAAAAGAAATCACAACGTGTACAGAGAAAATGCTAAGAATCATTTATATTATACAGTAATCCCAGGTACAATTAATCACCAGGCTAACCAGCTGTTAGCCAACTTGCCTTGTGAGGGAAATAAGTGTTTTTTGTTTTTTTTTAAGTAACACTGCATTTAAAAATAACATTATCTACATACAGGCAGACCACTGACCAAATGTTTTGCTTATGGCTAAATGATTTTTAGGAAAAATCTCATTGTGATTACAATTTGATTGGAATATAATTTTTTATTTCAGGCTTCCATTCAATACTCGCTGAGTAATATATTTCAAATGTCATAAAGCTTTACAATGCGAGATGGCACCAGTATATAAACTTCTCTTTATTCTAATGCAAGGTGAAAAATGGAAAATATGAAGAGATTCTAATCGGTATTGTATCCATTACATTTCCTAATTAGCACACAACACAATTATCACCAAACCTGAGACTGTATTAAGTTAAAAAATAGCCGTTCTATTAAACGTCATAACCCCTCAGCCAGGACGCCTCAAGCACACCTAAATGGAAATTTTGCAGAAGGTAAGCAATAAATGAAAAAACGTTGCAGCATGCAGCTATGCAAAACTTCAGAAAACTATCATATATATGAGTCGAGCACAACAAACGTTATATGTTCAAGGTCAAAGGTCACATATGCAAGTAGCTACCCTACGCAGAGGTTTAGGTAATTAGGAGTGCGTATGCAAAAGTTCAGACAGCTGGCCTGTGCATTAGCCGAACAATGGCCCGGACAAAGTTATTGCTATGCCGCCTGCCCGACAAACCAACAACAATACCCCTCCAGCCATAACCAGCTGAAGGGTAATAATGAAGTTACAAAGTTAGTGCAATTTGAGCATGTTAATATACTGTGTTATTAGAGCGGTAATGCATGGTGCCTAATGCAAGCGAGGCCATTTTTATATGCGATAATATTTGCAAAGTATTATGAAATAGTACTTAGTTCACTAGACTGGTCAAAACAATCACTAGTTTCACTTGGCTTTTTACAGTACACTCATTATATAGCTGCCCGTGGTGCTATTCAAGTGCCAAGAAAGGTTTGAAGGGTTCCTTGTAATAAAGTGTAGGTTTTCCTAATAAACTGCCCAATGGTGCTTCTAGAAGTCATTGTACCACACTATACCGTACTCTCTTTAGTTACACTTTAGTAATTGGACATGTATACAGTCCCTTTGGGGCCATTTCTGTCACACATGGATGATGGAATAAATATATGAAACCAATGCCTGGACTGCATAAAACCCTGGATTAGAACTTTGCTTAATATACACTGCGTGCACAATTATTAAGCAAGTTGTATTTTTGACGATTCATTGGATATTTTAACAACTACAGCTCTCTCATTCAATCTATAGGTTAATAAAGCTCAAACCTGAATTTTAAGAAGGTAAAAGTCAGGTTTTGTCTTTCTTAAGAGAATATCTATTATTAGGCAAATATCGGTGTACAGAATTATTAGGCAACTAAATGAAAAAAGGAATATTTTCCCATCTCACTTATTTATTTTCATCTGTTAAAATCTGTAATATTTTCACAACAATATAATCAGTGACCAATAAACCCAGCCTTCTTCTTAATAACTGTCACAAGCCTTTCATTAATTGGAGTCTGTCAATTTCTTATTCTGTTGATCAACTTTTTGTGCAGCAGCAACCACAGCCTCCCAGACAGAGAGGTGTCCTGTTTTCGTTCATGGTAAATCTCCCGTTAAAGAACAGCACACAAGTTCCCAATAGGGTTTAAATCAGGTGAGGAAGGGGGCCACGTCATTTTCCTGTCAAATACCTTTACTGGTAAGCCATGCAGTGAAGAACTTTGATGCATGTGATGATGATTGTCCTGCATAAAAATCATGTCTTCTTGAAAGATGCAGCTTTTTTCTGTACCACTACTTGAGGAAAGTGTCCTCTAAAAACTGTCAGTAGTTCTATATTGCATATATATTATATCCTTAATAACAGACTTTGTGATCTGCTAAACACATTGTTTCAATTTGAAACTGATGAATCTTTCGTGCTAGTCATGCTCATAAGCAGAAAACAGAGATGCTGAGGTACCTGCGTGGGTTCTGAGGGAGCCACCTGCACACTGGGGGTGGCTGGCACTCGCTGGGGCACAGGAGGGAGTGTTGCAGAGGCAGCTTGTACCACTTTTAGAGCCTGAGGCGGGATCTGCACCACCTGTTGATCTGATTTCTGCTGAACCAGCTGAACCTGCTGTACCACAGGCTGGCTCCCTCCTGGACTCTGCACAATCAGGAGGTTGTTTCCTGCCTAACAGGAGGGGAAAAGTCAGTAACTAATAGTGCTTATAGGACACAACATAGCTTGGATTGCAGAAGTGTTTACATAACATCATGTTTGAAATTTCATGCTAGTATTAAACCATCATTCATGACCACTAGCTTTCTGGCCAAACTCTGAGCCTGACTGGAAGACTTGTGTAGTGAGAGATAGTTAAATAAAATAAATAATAAAAACATCTTGTTAGGTTTAAAAAAATAAATAAAGAGTGTAATAAACCTACTTGAATGATGTTATCAGCTGTTGTTTCTATCAGTACTGTTTCCACCTGCTCTGCTATAGGGGGAGGTGAGGCTGGTGGAGGAGCAGGAGTGGGAGAAACAACAGCAGCCAGTCTCTTTCGCCCCCTCTTTCCTTTTACTGGGCGAGGTGAGGAAGCTACTGACTCTGTGACAATCTGAGTTGCACCCACATCTCCCGTAGCAACGTTGAGGGGAACAGCAAGTCCGCTAGGCAAACGCACTAGGTTAGTGGTGGGTGCAATGTTAGTGTTGTTCTGCCTCCGCTTCTGCGTTGATGGCTTAATAGGTACTGTCTTCTGAGCAGGAGTGGGAGTGGAAGCCTGCACTGCAACAGGTGAGGTGATGATAGCCTGGTTGGTTCCAGGGATGATCTGGATCTGTCCACCCTGGGGTACCATCTGGATGGTCTGAGTACCCTGGATCTGGGGCACCACCTGGTACTGAATGTTGGCAGCAGTTGTACCTGTTTGGCGAGTCTGAGGCTGGAGAGTTAGCAGGATGGGACTGGTTCCTGAAGAACCTACGCCTGCAGGGAGCTGAATGATATTTCCTTTGGCTGACAGAAAACCCAGGTTTTTGGGTGGAGCTGGAGCGATGGGAGCAGGTTTGATAGGGTGAAGCCGGCGCGTGGTTGGCTGGGCTGGTGGAGCACTTGCCGGAGCTTGGGCTGCAGGTGGACCAATCTTACTGCAAGTGGCAGCCAGGAGGGCCAAAGGTGACGGCTGAGAATCCTAAAAAACAAAGCACACATTCAATCTGAGTTGTATCCACGTTTTTAACCATCACCAAGCAGCTATTTCTCATATAGCAAATGAGGTTTGAGTAACAGTATTTATGTACTGTCAGTCAAATGTTGTATAACAAATGCTTTATCAGAGGATTCATCACAAAAAAATAAAAGCTTACAAAGTAACTCCAGTAAAATTTTGAGTCAGGGTTCAAAGCAAAGATGGATAAATTTCGAGTCTGGGTGACAAGATTTTTAGTTTGTTTGAATTTAACACAAATCAATAGGCTAGGTAGTTACCAACAAGTTTCTTCTCCTGTCAAAACACAAGAGAAGAAATCCCTAATTGCTATGGTCATTGCAAAAAAAACCCAAAACTAATTATTTGGAATATAGATTATATTGAAACTTAATGTGCTTTACAAAGCACAGCTATAACTATTGGGACCACTACACTTCTGAAACCCACCACC
>JBCNYG010000017.1:15950062-15968624 GCA_039654305.1 Porochilus rendahli
TGAAACCCACCACCTGCTGAATACATCTTGCCTTTTGATACCTGATAAACATGAGCAAAACTATGTGCACCCTCTCCTGCATACTGCATGCAGTCATTTCTTTGTCTGTATTCAGCCATACTTTCTTGCATTATACCAGTTAACATTTTTCCAGCCCCTGCTTTGAGAAAGTATCTCAAAAAAACAGGAAGCAATCAGAACCCATACCAAAGCAGTCTCAACACGCACACACACTCTTCGTTCAAAATTCAGATCTTACTTGAGAGGTGGTGGTTGAAGGCTGAAGATATTCACTGGGACTGACAGCAACTGTGGTGGCCATACTGTCCTTTTGATCTTGAAGGGAAAATAAAAAAATAATTTTAACAGAGTCAAATTCAAAATGAAAAAATACATGTTTAAATAGGGATGGTGTATACATTATGAATTGCACAACTTCTAATCACACAACTTTGTGATACTGCTGTCAGCACAGGCTTTGTTCCAAGTATACAGAAAATAAGCATGACCCTGTTCAACATGTCAAAAAAACATACATCAACAAGCCCCAGTTACATTTCTGAGAGATAGGGTAAGGAATAAACATGGTTAATAACCAGAGGAGGTGAATCAGATGCCCTGAGAACTGGAAGTGAGGAAAACTGAAATTCCCTCAGAGAAACATTCGGGTGAGATTAGTCTCGCTTTTTCAAGATAAGACCTCTAACAGCTCTTTTCCAATATGAAAATAAAAGTTCTGCCTTAGTGAAAGCGGACCACTTTTTGACAAGTTTGTAAATCAAACAAACTTGAAAGTCTCATATGGCAGCATTTGTGCATCAGTTTACTTGTGATTGCAGCTTCAATCTGTGAACGTGTATTAAAAAAGAAGAGACAAACAGAAAACGCAAAGGGGTAAAAATAAAGGTTGCTTCTCACTTGTTTCACATTTCTGACTGTGCTGAAGGATGAGCTGCTGCCTCAGCACCCTGTGAGAAACTTTAACTATGCCTCTAGTTGCACACAACTTCCCACCAACCTCTACAACCATAACAGTCTGTTTTGCTGAGCTGAAACTGTCAGGTGGTGAACGGAGGCGAAACAAACAAAAAAAAAAAACACATATGCCGCAACACATAGAGCAGATTGGGGGTTGGGGGGACGACAAGAATGACCAATGCAAAGTAATCTTGTGTCATCCACAAACCACTGCAGGTTTTATTTTTCACTTGTTCTCCCCATGCTTGCAAGAATACCTCTAGCTCCCTCCCACAGTCCAAAGACATGCACATTATGCTGTGAGAGTTATGAGCTTCCCACATAGTCACTGGTGTTAATGGTTCCAATTTGGGATCAGGTACTTTTTCATGTGAAGATGCATGGAGTCAGATTAAGATTAGGCACCGGCACCACATTGGTGGAAAGGGGCTGCAACGTCCACATCATTGATGATTAGTGATTCCTGACCATATTACCCACGAAGCACCGACCCAGGGCCTACAGTGGCATGTTGAGTGTCTATACACCGAATGTCAGACCGTGCATCGAAACACAAGCAAGCATTCCAGACCGGAAGCAAACTGTTGCGCCTTTAAACGCCTCGTCCACTTTCACAGCCAAACAAACCTAGCTGAAGAGGCCTTACATGTAAACATTCAGCATGAACAAAATCATCCATTCATTTTTTTAAATGTGAAAAACGCAAAAATTGTGAGAAAGCTTCAACACCCCCGCCCCCCCAAACTGGTAAACACGAAGTTGTGTGAGATGAACAAGTCGTTAATAAAGATATTTAGACGAATCAAGCTTCTTAAATCATGCTTAGTTTTACTCTCTGCATAAGCAGCATAACAACCTATATTGCATGACTGGTATTAACAATATGCAATGCAATACACTTATGCCATCAACCTTTCCACAACTTCTATAAGAATTAGACAGGGCATTTATTATTCAAAACAATCCTACACTAATGACAGAACAAAACATACACACAATCCAACGCGGCCTGACAGCGCCCCCTCGAAATAAATTAAATATTAACCTTAGCTAACTAACAAAAATAGTCTGCGAGCTAACGACATAGCAAACGACTACGCGTTAGCGCTAGTGACCGAGCTAACGAAGCTAGCACCGCTGACGTCTGTTACTGTACATATAAATTTTGCTTCTCCAGGTAATAAATTACTCCCAAGCTTCTTCACTGCACGTTTAACGCTAAGAGGCAAACCAAACAGACGCTGGGTTAATATATACATTAAAAAACGACCAAAACTCCACTGTGAACAGCGTAACGGTAAACTGCAGAGCCTAAAACTGCGCTTTGCTAGCTAGCATGCTAACAAGCCCAGAACTAGCCTGATAAACTCTTTGATACGGGAAAGCGCCCTGATTACGGAAGTGTACAGTGTGATGTTGCAGTGTAATTTTAATACATATTTCTCGCTAGTCTGGATAATGCACCTCTGTGGTCCCTAATAGACGGGTGCGGTTTTTTTTTAAAACAAAAAGTAGATAGTAACATAAACACCAACGTTATAATTCCTACCCACCGCTCATGACGACATTCGCTCTCCGTTAAACCTTCAAGCGCAAAGCCCCTGTCCCGATACCGCCCGCGCCCTTCCACCAATCCGCCTGCGCGTGGAGGAATGAGTGAACGCAGGGTAGTCCAATCAACGTACAGTATCTTCGTGATTGAGTTTTAATCTGACCAATAGCGTGTCTAAAAACTATAGCGACAGTCGATGTACCAAGTTTTAACCAATACCTTGTCGTGGTTTAGTAAAAAAAGGCAGGTACTCTGACAGAACAAGTGAGGTGGACCAAGCCAATTATACATGGAGGCGTATTTCAATGACGGCCAGTTCGACCAGTTAGAACTGGCTGGAGCATATCAATCAAAAGTAATTGACATCCATTTTGACCAGCTGTAACCTGGATTGCCTCGGGATGCTACAGGTGATCACAGAACCTTAGTACGTTTACCATAATACATGTAGAGATTTTTTTGTTTTATATTGAAGTGGTCTATACCTTTGAAAATATTCATTATGATTTTCTTTAGATGTCTCCATCCCCATAAACCCCCAGGTGTTTCTGCTCTAATTCACTCACTTAACTCAGAATCAATGTAATTGTATATGCAGCACCATGGTGCTGTGGTTAGCACATTTGCTTTTCGGCAAACCGGTCAAATAGGTCCTTTCTGTGTGGAGTGTGCTTTCTTCGTACCTGCATGTGTTTCCTCTGGGTGCTCAGGTTTCCTCCTACAGTCCCAAGCCATGTATATTAGGTCAACTGTCTACTCTAAGTTTGCCCATCTGTGTGAATCTGAGTGTGAATGATTTTTGAATTGACAATCTGTGATAGCACTGGTATACACTGATGACCCACAAGAATCTACCCCACCTTTCGTCCAAAGTCAGCTGAGATTGGCTGCATTTCCATCCCAAAATAAATAAACAGGGAACTGTTATTTTCAATCGATTAAGGTTAGTCATTGCACAATAGGAGCACCTCTGCTTCAGAGCAAGAATGTCCTTGGTTTAGCAAGGACATTTCTGTGTGTAGGTTGTATGTTCTAGGTTGTGAGTTTTTTCTGGGTACTCCAGTTTTCTCCCACAGTCCAAAGATATGCACATTAGCCTACTTGGTGGTGCTTAGGCTGCAATGGACTTGTGAGCGGTTCAGTATACCCTGTTTTCAGCTGAGATGGGCTACAGACTCCCCACAACCCTAGTAAGATCAAGATGTTTGGCAAAGGAATGAATTGCACAACACTTTAGTCTTTTGTCTGCAGCCTTCTGACAACCAGCTTTAATGGTATTATACAATAAACACCCATAACATTAAAAGAGTTGTCTCATAGTTTTTACCCAAATTTAGTTTCCAAAACGTTGTTTAAATACGTATTACAAATTAAATATGTAGTACAAAATAATTTTCTTCATAGTTAAGTAGTCTTTCAGCTTGCAAATCAAAAGGAGTCTAGAGTTTTTGAATATGAACCAGATAGAAATGGATTGCAGTACACTTTTTGAAATATTGTTGGGTTGAACAGGCTTCAAAGATTGAGATCTTGTTGCAAACTCCTAACAAACTTAATGTATGAAACCAATTAACATTATCATTAGCCTTAATTAGCATTAAAAGTTTCAGCAGTTTTTGCTAGTCTTCTGTGGGATCATACCAGTTATATCAGTCTTCCCTCCCCTTGTGCATCAACAAGCCATGTGCACCAATAACACAATTCACAGATTGTCTTCCTTGGACCACCATTGGTAGGAACTTAATACTGCATACCAGCAACACCCCACAGGACCTGCTATTTTGTAGATTAATAGACAGGATCATTTAGCCCACACAATGTGACCCTTTGGCAAAGTCACTAAGATCCTTATGCTTGCGCATTTTCCTGCTTTCAGTACATCAACTTTGAGAATTTACTATTTGCTAATAAATATCAGTCCATGGCAGGTGCCACTGTAATGAAATAACCAATGTTATTCACTTTACTTGTCAGTGGTCATAATAATGCTAATGTTATGGCTGATCAGTGTAGTATATGCTTTCAGATGTCTTTGTCACTAATCTAAGCTATAACAGTGCTAGTGAAATACAGAATTCCTGTCTTTATAGTGTGATTAGTTACCAGTATTTTGTGCATTTCTTGATGGACACCAATAAAGAGTCACCGACTATTTCCCAATGACATACAAAATGGATTGATTCACATGTTTGGCAACATGGTGCCTAGTTCAATCCTGAGCTTGAGTTACTGTGTATGCACGGGGTTCCTTCAGGTTCTGATTTCCTTCCACCTCCCAAAAAGTTTGATTGGATATGCTAAATTGGTGTGTAATGTAAAAAATGTACATGGGTGTGTGTCCCATTCAGCGTACGTCCATGCCTTATGCCCTATGTTCGAGAGAAAGGCAACCGATTCACGACAACCCTGACCAGAATAGGGTGGTTGGTAAAGATGAATGAAAAATCTACTACAGTACATTTTATTTTCCTACAGTATGTGTAAATCTGTGTTGTAACAGTATAGCAGTGCAAGTTGGCTAAGAAGAATTCCAAGGATTTTTCTATTTTGCTTTCTTTTACTGAAAACATGGCCTGCAGTCAGGCTGAGGAAGTTACAGTTGAGGCAACGGGGCAAATAAAAGGGACCGCAAGATAACAGAGAGAACAAAAAGAACAAAAACATAGGAAAGCAATTCACAAATGTGTCCAGTTTAAAAAGTCCAATGTTTTCATGAGCTACAGATGGAAGTTTATGTCATAACTCCAGATCAAGTTTAATGTCCTAGCCATTTCATTTCACAGTTCTGTGCTTGTCCAGTAGTCTAATGCTTAGTAGACCATCTCTGGCCGGCTTCATATGGAGAACAGTCCAGCATTTCACTACCCCCATCTTGACTTAACATAATGAGCAGGCATTCTGGTGATGTCCACTGGCGTCTGCTGGAAGACTGATGGGGGAATTTGGGGCAGAGCTGTGCAGTCGGAGCATCTATGCACTATCCCATCTGCTATCCATACAGAGAAAAACCTGAAAGAAAACACACTTCATTGTCATTCTTTCCCTTTTACATTTGGTAAATAAATGCTAATATGCAAATTTATGATTCATTCTTACAGCAAATATGGTTCCCTCATTACATCTCAGACTCTGGCTCCTGCTCCACACCTGCCATCTGTCGCATGCCTTTGATGGACAGGTACATCTCTTCCTCTGGGTCATAGTAGTAGAACTTTTTCAGATAGGAGATGAGGGGTCTGGGAAAGAAAGAATGTAAGAATATTTTGAGTTCAGTATACGCAAAGTAAGTGGCACTAAGACAGATAAAAAAAATAAACAGAAGAATACTTTGGGAGAGGGAGCTCCTGAATGTGGTCTATGCGGACCAGCTGGCGGATACAGAAACGGCAAAGGTGCTGCAGGGATTTGACGTTACAGAAGCGCGAGACTGGATACAGCAGCTGAACTGGGGTTGGTGGGAATCCTGGGAGGCAGAGACCAGACAGGTTTTGTCATCACCTCTCACCTGTACACTGCATTTTCTGGGCTAGGCTCTATTTTGGAATCTGTTTAAGAATATTTCTATTTTAGTATATCACAAAAAGAATGCTGAAGTAGAAGTACCAGGAACACGTGACCGCAGAAAGTAAAGAAATTTTCCATTCTTAGAATGCATGATGGCACGTTCTATGAACTCCACCACAGAATGGCAGCGGTCCTCGAACTTCGGATGGCACCACAAGCTGAAGGTACCTGAACAGGGGAAACAAGTGTTTGTCATTCTTCATGTCAGCGCTTTCCATATGAATGTGTAAAGTACTTGTGTGCACTGCTCACCTCTGTAATGCTCCATGCGTGTGTGGTGTGTAACTCCTTGTGAGCGGAAACTGAGGCTGAGTATGTACCGCGGGTCTGAACTGTCACGCACCAGAAAAGAACCATCCGGCTTTCCCTTCAGTTTCAATTCTGCGTCCTCCCAATTCATTGGACCCCAGTACCAGCCACACTATGGAAAGAAAGGTAAGCACCTCCATCAGTGGCTGCAGCATGCTATTCTAGTTCGTTTCAAATTAAAATTCACCAGTAATTGTTCAAGGGCATCACTTGGCTTAGTAGTTAGCATGTCCGCCTCAGAGCGCCTCTGGCTTCAGGCTCTGTGTAGAGTTTGCATGTTCTCCTTGTGCTTAGGTGGGTTTCCTCCGGGTACTCCGGTTTTCTCCCACAGTCCAAAGACATGCACATGAGGCAAACTGGCTGTTCCAAATTGCCCTTGGGTGTCAGTGTGTGTGTGTGTTGGCCCCGCTATGGTCTGGCGAGCTGTTCAGTGTGTAATTTTCTTGTGCCCAGTTTAGACTGAGAAAGGCACCAGCCTCCCTGAGACTCTAGTGGGATTAAGCAGCTCAGCAAATGAGTGACTGAGTTGGAATTACTAGCTTAAACCTACATATATCATATTGTGATGATGCATATTAGAATACAAGCAGTATTCCTAGGCAAGACAGTTAAAAAGTACATTTACTCGAGTACTGTACTTAATTACCTTTTCTGAGCACCGGTATTTACTTGAGTATAAACTTTTATGACAGCTTTTAACCTGTACTCCATAAATTTTAAAAGTATTTGTACTTACTACTCCTTGTGTTTTCAAATCGGAGTCATTACTTTAGCTGTAATCCATTGGAGATCTAGTCATATTTTTATTTTGTGGCACTGCATTTCGAATTCAGAGAAATACAGCGTGAACAGTCACGTTTAGAAATGTCTTGCATTTCAGTCGCTGTGGAAATGATACAGGATATTCTACGAATTGATTGTTTTGGGTACGACGGAGTGGACCTACGCGAGTATGGCATGGAGCGGTGAAATGCATTGGGGTGCAGAGAAAGAGAGATTTATTATTAGTTTCTCAGGGGCTTTTCCCTCAAACAGTCGGTAGAAGTGTCCTTCAAATAACCTCGAATTTCGGAGCCTCAAACTAATACTATGAAACGGTACTTCTTTGTCAAGAGTAAGTTTTTACTACCTGTGTTTCTACTTGAGTAAACAATGTGTGTACTTTGAACACCTCTGGACACAAGAACCAACTACACCTTCATTGAACACCCACTGCTGTGAGAATTTACATACATTCTGCATGTAGCTTTTTTTTTTTTCAAACAGATTTACATCCTCACCCTCTCAAGTTCTCTCAGGCTGGCAGTAAAGCTGCTGGAATCAACTCTCCTCAGAGGGCATACGTTTGAAGGTGGAGCTACTCTCACTGGAGGAGGAATCTCAGCTGGTGAGGGAGCAGAATAAGGGAGAGCCCGGAAGAAAGCATCTAAAAAAGAATATTCAATATTCAATGATATTCAAGATGTTTTGTTTCTGATATTTTCTGACTAAATACAGAACGTCCCAGGAATAATTCGGTTTTTATTTGTCATTGCCCAGTAGATGAGGGATTTGATCGACTGAATCTTGCTTATTAGCACACTCCTTCAGGCATAAACCAAGGACACCTTCTGACTTAGCACATATATTTTCCCGGTCAGGCTAACAACAGGAAATGCATAGTGTGCCTTTTTTTAGCTTGCTATCTGACATCGACAATTTCATTTCTAGAAGAATTCTTTTTACTTAAGACATGAATCCAGAGCATAAATATGCATTCATCCAAATACTAAGTAGGTCATGTTTTTGAGTGAAGATTTTAAATGTGATTTCATATAGAGTTTCTGAGCAAGCATATCATTAACTAAAGAAACAGATTGAAGTTTGTCTACCTGATGCAGAATATGAATTTGTCAAATATTTACTCTTTTAGTATGTTAAATATTTTTCCAGTGTGATTCTTTGGGGTTTTTTTTATTCTACAGACTGAAAAGATAGCCAGTACAACCCCCTTTGCATGCTGCTGCAGATCCTTTGCCCATTTCTGTACTTAAAGGTCAAAGTGATATCTCACATTTAAACCTCATCTACGCATTTCCTCTGGGTCTGTGGTTGCTGGCTACTATGTGCGTGTGGGTGAACTTTTCCAAGAAAGGTTTGCAACTATTTGGTAGTTCTGTAATTAAGTGTTGGATTACAATCGCTCCTACTCTTTCATGTTATAAAATACACAGTTCCACTATCTAAGCATAATTACGAGAAAAGTAAATGTATTCCTAGGCAAAAAAATACTAATAAAGGTCTTTCACTTCTGGTTCTATTTAAGGACTTGTTGTTAGGTTTGTGATGGGCTGCATCAGTTGAGGAAGATAATATATAAATAATATATATAAGATAATATATAAATAAAAATAAATAATGTCTTCGTTTTTAAGAAAGAAGCAAAATGCAGCAGAAGGTATTTTGAAGACACCATAAGACAATTTTGCCTACTACGACATGTGTTAGTGTTAATTTCAGATCAAACATTTGCACTGTTTTGTGACTTTATCTTAGCAAGAAGAAGACTGTGTATAGTAAGTAAATTCTCCTGTTTCCATTTTTTATCTTCAACACTTTGCTGCAGCAGTGAGCTGTGACAAGAAAATGGTGGCACAGACCTCATGAGTGATATTTTTCATTCTTGCTCATTTTCTGACCGGTGATTTGTTGTTAGCTCAGTTAAAAGCTTACTATTTTTTATTTTGTAGTTTGGCTGTGTTTGTTTTTCCCAGCAGTGTATCTCAAAAAGCCAATATCTAGGTTTTTATGTGTCTATTTTCTACTAACACAGTGCTAGTGAATAGACAGAAGTATTTAGAATAAAAGAAGACCAGGAAAAAATCAGCTCTGCTCCAGTACCAAAAATGCTTGGTAATTCATGCATAACCAATAACTGGTAGCATCACAAGCTTCAGGAGGGTATCATTCTGTCACCATTTCAATGTTAGGATCATAAAAATATGATAAGAACAATACTTTAAAAAGTCTTAAGAGAACCATTTAGCAGCAATTGCGAGAAAGTGAATGGAAACGTCATATCTCTTCTTGCACATGCCATTGCCGTCAGTGAGGGAGTATTGCTTAAGTTTAACTGATTTACGGCATTATATTTGACTCATAAACTGGCAACAACATGAGTTAGGTCTTAAAAAAGGCTTTTCAAACAGTACAGGCACCATATTCATGTAAAACAGTTAACAGTTCTTTTAACAAACTCAAATAACTATTACCAAACCAGGTTCTGCAAACTGCTCTTTCTAATGATTAACCATAAAAAAGCAGCAGTTTGCAATTTTTTTGTGTCAAAAATACATAAGATCAATGCCACCAACCTCAACGACTTCCTAACATCAGATGAATAAACATGGATGCATGCAATTCATGAAAAAAATGTACTGCAACTAATTGCTTGCCATATCATTTCCAGCAAAAAGGGTTAAAAATTCCTAAATTCACATATTCCAATGAGCTGGGACCAGTAATACACACTGTCTGGCCAAAATAAAAGTTGCATTCATGAATATGTTGTTGTTCTCCAGCCCATCCCAAAAACTTTCAAAAGGGTTAAGGTCAGGACTCTGGGGTGCCAATACATATGAGAAAATGATTCCTCATGCTCCCAGAACCACTCTTTCATTATTTGAGTCCCAATTTTATATCCGTGACATCAGGAAAGAAAAAGTCCATTGATGGACCTTTATATAACCTGCTCATTCAGTACATTCAGCTCATCAGCTGACTACATTTTATTGCCACATGATTGTTGCTGAGGCTTGACCTGACCAACTGGAGCAACAATGCCATGGAGATTACATTCTGTAAACAGGGCTAAATGCTCTCCATGAAAATATACAAGTGTGACTTATTTTGGCCATGTTTAACATCTTGCTTTATTAACAGTTTGCCTGAAAAAAAAATCAAACCAGATCTTAGCTACACATGCAACTGTTATTTCTTCATAAACAATTGGCTCGTTAGCATTTCCTTCTTATTTTATTGAAGAAAAAAAAAAGCAATAGTCAAGCAGTCTTATAAATTAAGGCAACATTTAAAAAAACAGTGTAGCATTTGGCTATTCTGTAATCTGTCCTCATCTTGGCACAACACAGGACATACAAAGAACATAAGGTTAGACATTAGGGAGGAAGATTTAAAAGGATGGTTTAAGCCTGCTCTCAGGACCAATAAATTACACACACACACTTTGCCACCACCACACCCTTACCATTGAGGCTGAGGCTATGCTGGATGGTGGCATGGAGGGGGGGAGGAGGAGGAAGAGGCAAGGGAAGGGACTGCAAGGATGCCCCCATGACATTCACTAGGAAAGGCCCTGGTTGTGGCCCACCTATATCATCTGAAACAGAGCAGCGAGTATTCAGAAACCAGGAGAAGGCATTTAAAACACTTCTGAAACAAGATCTATGTCAGACCCAGCCCAATGCAGACTGATTGTGTGATATATCTAAATGTATATCATTTCCTCCCAATTTTCTGCATGACTAATCTCTTCCACTGAAAAGAACATGCACAGTCATTAAATTAAAAAAGAGGACGTACCAAATACCAAGAAACAGAAATTCATGTAGATATTTAAAAGATTCTAATTTAAAGTCAATTTTTTGTTGCCCTAGGGCGGCATGGTGGTGTAGTGGTCAGCACGTCCGCCTCACAGCAAGCAGGTCCAGGGTTTGAGTGCTGGGTTTGAGACAAGGGCATTTCTGTGGGGAGTTTGTATGTTATCCCTGTGCTTGTGTGGGTTTCATCTTGCACCGTCCAAAGACATGTACATTAGGCTGTTCCAAATTGCCCCTGGGTGTGGATGTGAGAGTGCAAGGTTGTGTCAATGTTGCCATGAGATGGACTGCCTAGCTGTTCAGAGTGTATCCCACCTTCACCCAGTGTCAGCTGAGATAGGCTCCAGCCTCCCCGCCACCCTAACAGTAGGATTAAGCAGTTTGGCAAATTAATGAGTGTTCATGCCTTTATTAATTATTATAATTTTGATTGTGCCAGATTAAACATATCATAAATGATTTCTTAGCCTGAACACTAATTGTAAGTCCTGATCCTGGAGCATCCACTTCATATTTTAATTTGGTGTGTCATAGAAAATGAAACCAAAACATTAAAATGTTCACAGGAGTGTATTCCAAGCCAATAATTGGGACGGGGAAAAAAATTAACATCACTCTCTTCAAGTCTGTGGTTTTCAGAAGAGAATATATGGGAAATATAGGATGTCCATGTGAATATAAAGTGTAATCAACAGTATGCTTACATTAGTAATCCGATACTCCAGTTTCAATCACAATATCCATGTAATCAACTTAATCTAAAAAGTGTCAATCTACAAGAATGATTTTGAAACTTGTTACATTACTTATTACATGTAACAGATATATGTGAAAAAAATCTGACTTTTCTGACAACAAATATCATCATCATCCTTGTCTATGCTTAGTATCGGTATGATACATGTATTTACACAGTAGGAGCTCAGAGGAACTGACAACAGAGTTAGGAATCTGAGATAAGATGAGTCAATGGAAAACAAAAACAAAGGAAAAAATATTTGAAGAGATTCCTGGAGTGATGGAGGTGAGACAAACATACTGCGAATGTAAACAAAAATGGCGGACAGTGAAAAAGATAAGACAATGAGATAAGCTAAGGATGAGAGAGAGAGAGGCGCAGGCAAATGTAGGCCAGAAAAGCAATGAGATCATGAGAATTGTTGTTTGTCTGTGTACCTAGTAGGCTGAGACTTCTGCGCGGAGGTGGAGGAGGGGTTGGGGGATGAGGAGAGTTTCTTCCTCTCTGTGAGATGTCCACATCCACCAGCGACACTGTCTCTCCTGCAAACAGGACAGAGATTAAACATCAGAGGCTTGACCATAATCACCTTCATTAACACATAAACCTGTTCATTTATTTTCAGTTACTGCCTTATCCTTGTCAGGCTGTTGATAATATGTGACAAGATGAAACATTTTTAGTTTAAATAGGTCAGATCAAAGCGTTCGGTGTCTGTTTCTGTTCTTAGCTCCTTACCGGTGAAGACAGGAGTGAAACCAGCCGCAGAGAAGGCACTTTGGGCCCTTGTTAATCCAGAGTGGCTAGTGAGAGACATGACATTAAGAGTTACTGCACTGCAAGCATACTATTTAAGTTAAGAAATAGGCATCAATACTGACACGAAAGAAAGCTATAAAGAAAAACTACCGGCTCTGTTGCTCTGATATGGGGTGAACGGATTACATGTATCCTATGCGGAAGCAGTGAGCAGATCTCAACCCAACTGAACATCTTAGCGAGATTTTGCCCTGAGACAGTGCTCCCCACTACCAAGATCAATTCACCAATTGTGGGAATATCTACTGAAGAAAGGCACAATCTTTTAAAATGTCTTCTTTAAGTGTTTGTTGTATAATTAATGGGTTGTAACATATTTAGTGCCATGGTGGCTCAGCGGTTAAAGTTGAGGTTAGTAATCTGGAAATCTTGCAAAATTTGAAAGTAGCATGTCTTCAGGGCTTCGACTAAACCGTCCCTTGTCCTCAGAGGTTTGATTGGAGATTTCCCAGCAGACCGCAACCCTGGGATTGGTCTGCATTTTTACATGATATCAGTGGCTACAGATTACATGTTTTTTATTGACCTATTACAGATCTCATAAGGTATTGATTGCTGTCAGGGTGTAAAGAACTTTTCAGCCAATAAAACATTTTGTGTATGCATTTTAAAAGTTTAACAACCCCAGCTTTACTGCTGTGGGTTTTTGATCAGAAGGACAGAGGACCCATGCCCAGAGCTAAAGCCAGCCACTGCGGAGCGGTTGAGCCTAGCCCTTAATCCTTTCCTTCCAAGGGCATGGTATCATATCTGACCCAGTGCTCTGACCCCAACGTCCTAACACACTGTATAAAAATACAGTGAAAATGGTAAGCACCCTATTTTAATGCTTTACACAGAACATTTAGAAATTTCCCAGATGGACAGCTGAAGAGCCACGACCTGGTGCTGCAGGTCTAGGATAGGTTTATGACAATTGAAAAGACTTCAAGTTTATACTGAATACCTGGCTGCGTCGTGCTCGACAGTACTCGCTCCTGACATGTCCACCAAACTGCCGGCTGAAGAAATGGAAAACGTCACAGATGGTCTCTTATCCAGAAGATTATTTGAGCCACTACAGCTTTTAGTTCTGAAAAGTTTGCTCAGACGAATTTTAAGAGACCCTTTTCTGGACTTCCCTGGCACTTTCAGCGCTTTCTCGCCTCCACCTCTCGAACATGGCGTCCGGGACGCACCGGCGCTTCTTTCTGCCCACATGTTGGGGCTCGAACCGAGGCTGGAGCTCGCGCTGTCAGGACGCACTTCTACGGCAGGCTCTACTGATGAAAGTGATGTCGGGAAATGTGCTGAGTCTCTGTCAGTACTGTTGCCTTGAGCCTTAATGGTTAGGGAGCCTCGGAGCAAACAGCAAAGCTGCGAGTCGCGACATGTGGGTAAGCAGAGACCACCGGTAACCCCGACCTCCTGATCCGAAAGTACTGATGGGAAACATTTGAGTGCGAGCTGAGTCTTCACCTGTGCACCGTCTTGGGACTCGGGGTCGTTTTTCATGCCCAAGCCGTTGACCTCATCTGAGCCGAGGCCCTCCAGTACGAGCAGAGCATCGCTGGTCTCAGTCGGATCCTCGCCTTGTCTGGTCGTTGTGGAACACGAGCAGTGCTGTAGGTCGCCGTCCTTGAGCAAAAAGTCGGGGACCGGGGCGACTCCCAGTTCCCCGAACTGCCGTGCGAGCTCCAGGACAGGCCTTTCGGGGAGCTGGAGCTCTCCCTGCGCTCTCACGCTCCATTTAGAGTCTAACACAGCGGTCGGGTTTGAATTGTCAACAATCTGCGGCCAGTTGCGTTTATCCGTGATGATGCGATGCCGGTGGCACAGCTCGGCTTTCTCCGTGTCCGCTGTGCTGAGCTTCAGCTGAGGATGCAGCGCCCATGGAGGATGGTATTGATGCTGAGCATCGACAGCGCTGAGACTATTATTGTTTGTGCTGGCGCTCGACTCGGAAGTATGCATCGTCTGCTCTTCGTAAGCCCTCGAAGCATCCGCATTGTTTTCACACAATCCATCAGGATCTCTCGATACATTTCGGAACACCAGCAGCTGAGGCCCAATTCCTCCTCTGTGGCTGAGATCGTAAGCGCGGGCCTCAGCGGAATGAAGCGGAGGAGGGGGAGCCGACAGCAAGGCTCTGCTCACCAACCCGCCGGTGTCAGGTGCCTCACTTCCGCCTGAATGCGGAGCTTTGTTCCCCGCTGAGAGGTGACTGAGACCTACCTGATCCTGCGCGCGGTCCAGTTTACTACCCTTAACGCTTCCGTGGGTCAAGGCATCCTGTCCGAATCCAGTTACCACTCCAGAGCCCGACGACAGATTGCCGTTCTCATCGTCCAAGCGGTCCTCCTCGGCCGCAGAGACCAGGCGCATCAAGACAAAATCGGGAGACATATCTTGCCCGGTGCTCATTCTTACTCCTCGGTGCGCGGAAGAAACGAGTGATATCGGCACTTCACATCGCCCCAGTGTCCAGATCGTTATCGCTCCTTGTAGTGATAATGGAAGCCAGTTCCTCTTGCTGTGGTTCACGCGCTCAGCCCCACAATTAAAAAATAGATTATTTCCGCCGGAGCTTCAACATCCCTATTAGGAAGCTGTAGTAGCCTGTACCGGCAGCACGGACAGCCTATTTACAGCGAAAAAACACGGTTAATAGTCCTCTCAGAAAACGAAAACGGGCTCCTGCAGGGTCATACATAACGCTTCATTTAACGGAATGCTTGCGCGTCTTCGTCACGTTACGGTCTGTTCAGCCCCACCCGCGCGCGCGCGCTCACTCACTTCCGCACAGTCGATGCGCGAGTTTATCAGCGCCGATGCTCTTCCACTTGGCTCTGGATTATGGCTCAGTCCCAAACGGCTCCTTCTCTGCTGTATACGTGCACTCCGAAATTGTGTATCCTATACCCTAGTGCACTATATATGCGCGAATGAGCGCGATTGAGACTGCGCTGTCATGTATTACGTATGTGTTGTTGATTTTTTATCCTAATGGTAAGATGCGAGACCTGATTAATGTTTTTTTTACGTGCAGTAAGACATTACGGTAAATTGGGACGATTTTCCCTGGCGGTGTTTATTTTCTGTTCTGATCAGTCCAAACTTTGCCAAAATGTCATGAAGCCCTGAAGTGGAGCTGCTTAATAGAAACAGCGTGACTTAAGTCATCTGACATCATGTGGCAAAAATCAACCAGGAAGTTGGTCCAAACCAAGCTAGTTTTCTTTTTTTCCATGAGAGATTAGTTCAAATCTTGTACATGTGTTTAGAATTGAATAGCTCTTAAGATGCTCTAAATTACCAAACACACCAAACGTGGGTCAGGTTAATGGGAACAGTTGGGAGAATAAAAGAAGTGGAAAGAAGATAAATAAACGGTTATTGCACCCATGCCTGGGTGCAACGAAAACAAGATGATACACTGAAAGATTTTATGTTGATTAAAATCTTTGTGTGTTTCATGAAACATCTTAATTAAGGAATAATATAGACTAGGGAATAGAGAACATAACTAAGGCCTAGTAATTAGTTTTTAGATATTTTACCTTTATGTTGACATCATTTTAGAGACATTTTTTAAACCTTTGGATACTGCAATAATAGGCCCAAATTATTAAATGTGAATGTATTTGCATATTAAATATAAAGAGACATTTACAACATATTTTTAACGTATAGAATATTATGACAATGACGTTTAAAAAGACATTTTGAAGTCCCTGCAGCACTATGATATCAGGAAAAACTTTTCTTATACAAATAAACCACAGTGGCATGTGGTTCACTGGTATCAGATCATGACAAAGAGACAGAGGGACATAGGGACATGGAGTGTGGCTCCCAGTAGAGCATCACCAAGTGGTCTACCATGCATGGGACATCCCATAATAACATTTCAATGTGTCATTGAGGATGAACGTTAAAGACTTAAATCAATGAAAAGATACAGTCCAGTGTCTTTTGCACCAAACTGCCGAATGTGTCTTTAAAATGAGTTTCCCTTATCCTTGATTAAAGGGTAAGCCACACTTCTTTAAGGTACAGCATAAACATTTTTACTTCAAATGTTGGTAGTTGTGGCGGCACGGTGGCGTAGTGGTTAGCACGTCCGCCTCACAGCAAGAAGGTCCTGGGTTCGATTCCGAGCTCGGGCGTTTCTGTGTGGAGTTTGAATGTTCTCCCTGTGCTTGCGTGGGTTTCCTCTGGGTACACCGGTTTCCTCCCACAGTCCAAAAACATGCACAGTAGGCTAATTGGCTGTTCCAAATCACCCCTAGGAGTGCGTGTGAGTGCGAATGGTTGTGTGACTGATGGCCCTGCAATGGCCTGGCGAGCTGTCTAGCGTGTATCCCGCCCTCGCCCAAAGTCAGCTGAGATGGGCCCCAGCCTCCCCGCGACCCTAATTAGGAATAGGCAGTTCAGAAAATGAATGAATGAATCCATATGTAATATAAAGAGCTGTCCTTTCAGTTTTGTAGCATTTGAATGAATCTGAGCAGAAAGTATAGCACTATACACTTCAGAATTTATCTTGAATTTTCATTCAGCAGTTGCATCATCAATATACACCAGTGATCCAGTTCAACTAGGCCTTGTAGTGTAGCTCTGGGTAACTGATCCAAAGGTTGGGGGTTCAAGCCCCAGCAGTAACATGCTGAACTGTTGGGCCCTTGAGCAAGGCCCTTAACCCTCAAGCGCTCAGTTGTAAGTTGCTCTGAATAAGGTAGTCTGCGAAATGCTGTAAATGTAAAGTAAATCTAGGCTCCGGTGTAAAAGCCCAAAAGACTTTACCTTTCTATTTACTTATTGTGGTACCTACTGCAGGTCTATACATCAGTTTTGCTAAAGTGATGTAATGTGTATGTAATAACTGTTTGTGACTATATGTGTGCTTTGTACTGTGTACAGGTTTATCACCTGGGCTACTCTTCCAAATATAACAACAACTTCCTAAAATAGCTGCTGAACAGGATTTTCTGGGCCAATTAACTGGCATTGAAGTTATAGGCAACACTTTTAATAAAGACAGTTTTATTTTAGTATATATATATGTATGTATGTATGTATGTATGTATAAGGGAAAAAATGACTACAATTTGATCCCTACAGACCTGTTTCGTGGTTGCCCACTCATCAGTGGATTTTTTTTTTATATATACTGAATGACATGTGTTACAAATGTGCCAGGTCCTCCTTTTGTGTGTTCAGGAATTTTCGGATTGTCACATTTAGATCTTTAAGGTCACGACACAAAGGGAACCTGATCCGGTGTATGATGTGTCTCCGAGGTAAAATCACGCACTTCATACACACGCAAAACAGCAGAACAGGACACTTCCTTGGTAAAATAAATAAATGAGTAAGTAAATAAAAAAAAAAAAAAGAAAGGGGAAAAGGGCTTTCTGTTCTAATCTCTAGGTTATTTTAAGGTGCTGTTCGGAGGGTAGAGTGCGGCTCCTGTAGCTCCGCCCACAGATCCGAGCGGACTTTCCTCATATATCAACAAGGCAGCTGGGTTTGAGCTCCTGTGCGGTAACGGCTGGATTTAGGGAAGGGAACGGTTTCATATCTTATTTCTTAGTGAAAAAGACTTTAAACCACTGAAGACACGTAAAAAAAACTGTTTAGTTTTTTTCAGCAGCAGATTATGATCTATTTCTGACCTCATGATTTTTCACTGTTGTTTGCTGCGAGGGAAAAGAGCAGCAGTGGAACCTACAGCCGCACACACACCGCTTCAGGACAGGACAGAAACATGGAATAACATGTAAGTAACCAGGATACCTTTAAACTAAATATATTCATAGTATTGTTTTAGTAAAAAAATGCATTTAACGCTTTATGCTTTCCAACATTTCATTATTTCTTTAAGGTCAGCAGAGTAAAATAATTGTATAATAATAATAATAATAATAATAATAATAGTAACAACAACAACAACAACAATAATAATAATAGTAATAACAATAATAATAATAATAATAATAATAATAATAATAATAAAAACAG
>JBCNYG010000017.1:15975895-15986654 GCA_039654305.1 Porochilus rendahli
TGCCCTCTCTTTCCTTAGTTTTTAAAGAAATTATACAGGTATACCCCTTCTTGTGTTTAAATGACTTGTGTTTTATTCCCTCCACTACAACACCCATGAATTTCTGTGGCTCTCTAATATTTTCTTAATCTTTTTGAATTTGCTCTATTTTTATGGGCACAGGGTGAGCTGAAGAAACTTTATGCTCAACTGGAAGTTTTCAAGACCAAGAAAATGGAGAACAACAACCCACACCTGCAGAAAAAGCACAGCTCTCGGCTCTTGTTTGGCCGATCCCTTATTAGACGGATAGCAGAGATTCCAGAGAGCATGAGTCGGCAGGGTAGCCATAAAGATAAAGACACTTCAGGAGCAGGAGGATCAGGAAAATGGTCCGGATCACGTCTGAAAACTTCCGACAGCACCCGTGTCATTATGAGGAATGAGACCACAATGTCACCGTTACCAGGGATAGAAAAGTGTGTGACAGTCAGAGATACTTCACTGCTAAACTCTTCAGTAAAAAACTGTATGATCAAGCGGTCCTCAGTGACAGAGTCCACTGATAAGTTGCCACTTTTCTGCAAGTCGCTCAGTGCTCAAAACCTAGCCGTAGACAACAACTTTTTACAACCAGTGTCCACCCGGGTTCAGAAATCATTCAGTTTTACAGAAAAGAACAGGGATCATTATTCTCTTTCTCCTCAGAATATGGTGAATACCTCCCATGCTTTCACAATGAATACAAAAGATAAGTCATTAAATGAGGCTATGGTTAAAGGGGAACAGCATACAGGCACAAAAACAACATGCAAAAAACAAGCCACTAATTTTTCAACTGAGCAAGAAACCCTAACACCGAAGCGCCAGAAAAACCCAAGTATATCACCTCCTACTCTTCTATATGTTTGCCCCTGGGAATTTGCCTCCTCCTTGCCTTCCTCTTCTCCTCCTGTGGAAAAAGGAGAGCATGGTCTGGACTCAGATGTTGAATCTTCAAGACCAAAGCCTCCAGTCTCATCAAGTGCTCCAGGATCACCATACAGCTTTGCCAAGCCAGTGGTCCATTGTGGCTTTTCCTTCCATTCTACTACTCAGACCCTCCTTTTAGCAAGGGGCCTGGCAGCTAAAAAAGCAAGTGGAATAAATAGCAAAGAAAAAGAAAAAAGTGAGTCACAACAGACCAGATCAATGAGTTTAAGCAGTGCAATAAAGTCGAAGCTAAAGACACCTCAGACACCTATTAGATCTATGACTTGTGTTCACTCAAAACCTTGCCTGGTGAAACAGGCAGTAAGATTACCCCAAGGCAAGAACTCCGTAAGCAATGTCACACCCCTTATCTACCCGTGCAAGTCAGAAGACATGGGCAATGAAAATATTGTGCAATGTCAGAACAGTGGTAAACAAAGACAGTCTTTGACTCCCAGTATTAATAGCAGCAAAGCATCACTCCACCAAGCTAGAGCTTCTTTAATTGTTCCAAGATCAACAGTGTGTCCACTGGATGCTCCAAACAAGACTTGTAAACAAAGCAGAATTGCCGATGCTAGCCTCTTGGAAGTGAAGCAGCAAGATCAGTTACATCCCAAAGCTTTTTCAGATGATGGTGATTCAACTTGGGACGTGTACAGCAAGCAAATGCAAATAACAAGACCAGACAAAGATTTTTGTCCACGGGAATCCCAGGGAAAGGGATCAGGAATCAAATATAACAGCAAGAAAGAAACCAAGCAACATCAAAACCATATAGGAGCAGAAGTGTTCCCTTGCATTGTTAAACAAGATTCTGCCAAAATGGTTTCTGAGGCAACAAAAACAACTGAAAGGCTGATTTATGTAAATCCTTGTCCAGACACAAAGAAGCACAGTCTGGTGCAACAGGAGACACGCCAAACTGATGTCTGTCCATGGGAAACAAGAGACACATATACAAGTCATGAGATGATGAGTGTTGATGTATATCCCTGGAAATCAAATGCCATACCTGAAAAATACTCTGAAACAATAAGGAGCACTGATTCAGCAAATCAAACAATGTCTAATTTAAGTCAAACCTTAGCAAAACAACTTACCATTACTGCAGCAATGGATATATGCCCATGGGATTATCCAGAACAATTTTCCCACCAATGGGAATCAGAAAAGGTCCCTAAAACAGATGCTGAACAACCAAAAAATAATGTCAAGAAAGCTTTATCGATGCCATATCCACTGAATAAGCAGCTGACAAGCACAGCAGAAACATGTCCATGGGATTTCCCAGAGTCACCCCCCGTTGTGAAAAAAGTCTATCTGTTGGAGACAGAGAACGTTATACCGAAACAAAAACAAGAAGACAGGGTATTGCCTTCACAAGTCTCCGCAACTGAAAAAACAGATAGCTGTTCTCAGGCAGCAGAGGCGATGGATCAGTCAGAAGGTATTACCATAACAAAAGAGGCAGATATTTCAATCCTACAAAAAGAAAGTGTGCCTGCCAAAATCTGTCTTTTGGAAAACACTGTGCTGGACAGTGAACAGCCAAAGGACAGCATCAGTGAGAAGAAAGAAGGAAATACCAGTACTGCCCAGGGAGCAAGGGCTTCTCGGCCTCTGACTCGATGTGATGCATTGTGCCCATGGGAAATGAAAGAAGCAATACACGCATCCATTTCTGATCATGATAATAATTCGGATATCTTCACATGGGAAGAACCAATAGCTGAAGAAAGTGATGCAGAAACAGCAGCAGAGGCTTTTAGTTTCCCACCTGACTTATAAGATCCACGATAATTAACATGTCCTTTTTTTTAGTTTTAGAAATGTAAACCAGTGTTCCCAACCCTGGTTCTGGTCCACTGTCCTAAACATTTTAATGCTTTTCCTGCTCTGTCACATCCCCGTAAGTCATGAACATCTCTTGATCAGCTAATTATTTAAATAGGATGTGGTGGGAACAAGGAAAGCACTGAAATGATAAAAGGTTCCTCCAAGACCAGGGTTGGAAAACCCTGATGTAAACCACATTTTAAGGCCACTAGTCATTAACCATTATAAAACAAGTAGAGTATGGTCACTGCAAACTGACTACCCAAATTACTGTTCATCCAGGTCAAATTCTTTCTCATCCAGCATAATATTCATGGTGCCCCACTTTTACACATAGCTACAACTAACTACATTAAAGCAGAGCTCCTGAGCAGTGCACCATAGGCATGGAATATGACCTGGAGGATTGTCCCGCGTCCTGTCCAGTGTCCACACATGCCCCTCACAGGAAACCAAATAAGCAGCTGCACTACTCTTGCTACACCAGCCACGGACACCTGACATTCAACCATTCTTACAACATTTGATTATTCAGACTCTAGATTTAGTCCCTCAATGCTGTTATAATAATCTTCAATCGTCTGAGAAGGCTTTCAGAGTGAGGCTGGAGGATTTCTCTTTATTCAGCAACAGGAGCTTCAGTGAGGTCAGCCATTTATGCCAAGTAAGAAGGACGGGGGTACAGTGCTGCATTTCATCCTGTAGCTAATCAGTGGGATTGAGGTCAGGGCACTGTGCAGACTAATCAAATTCTTCCTGTTCAACCATGGCACACCTTCATTGATGTCACTTTGTACATGAGGGCATTGTCATGTCCACAAACTTTTGGCTGTGTAGTGTACTTACAGGCCCCATCAAGGTTTTTTTTAACCTTTCATGTTAGCACCAAATTAGCATCCATTGTGTTTTAGTCACAAAATCAGATTTTGGGCCCTATTATGGTTTGGTGAACAGTTCAACGTGTAAGTCTGACTTTGCTCTGGAGTCAGCTGGAATGGGCTTCAGCTTCCCTGTGACCCTGGTGAAGAATAATGCGGTTCGGAAGATGAAATGAAATGAAAAATATTTTAAAACAGTCAGTCATCAGTCAGTCATCTTCCGCTTGTTTTGGGGTCGGGTTGTGGGGACAGCAGCCTAAGTAGTAAGGTCCAAATGTCTCTCTCCCCAGCGACTTCCTCCAGCTTTTTTGGGGGGACACAGAGGCCTTCCCAGACCAGTCGAGAGACCTAGTCCCTGCAGTTTGTTCGGGATCAACCCCGGGTCTCTTGTTATGTTCAGGAGATGCCTGAGCCACCTCAACTGGCTCCTTTTAATGCAAAGAAGCAGCAGTTCTACTCTGAGCTCGTCCCGGATGGCTGAGCTTTTCACTCTATCTCTGAGGGTTAGGGTTCCTCCCTTCAAAGGAAGCTCACTTTAGCTACCTGTATCTGTGAGCTTGTTCATTCGGTCACACTAAGTTCGTGACCATAGGTAAGGGCCTTCCGGCTCAGCTCCCTCTTCACTACGACGGACCGTTACAAGTTCCACTTCACAGCAGAGGCTCCACCAACCCACCTGTCAATCTGCTGTTCCATCGTTCCCTCACTCGTGAACAAGACCCCAAGATACTTTAACTCCTCCACTTGGGGCAAAACCTCATTCCAGATCTGGAGGGTTCCTGATATAAAGTGGTTAGTATTCACCAAAACTGGTACAATGAATGACAAATGTTGTCAAATTTTAAATTCAAATTTCAAATATATGGACACATAGGGCTCACTAATACACATGGGAGGCAAAGACTATCCCGTGTAATCGACCCCATAGAAGTGGACAAATTGCTAAAAATGTTATACTGACTATGATATAAACATGTTGAAACACAGAGCATTGTAGATTGCTGTGTATGAGGCTATGTAGCTGCAAACCAAACACATGATTGACCTGTCTTCCACTAAAAGTGATTACAA
This sequence comes from Porochilus rendahli, assembly GCA_039654305.1. Taxonomy (NCBI): domain Eukaryota; kingdom Metazoa; phylum Chordata; class Actinopteri; order Siluriformes; family Plotosidae; genus Porochilus; species Porochilus rendahli. The sequence continues at coordinate 15,980,635 of JBCNYG010000017.1, forward strand.
TTGGTATGTGAGCATCAAAACTGAACAGTGGAGCAATGGAAGGTGGACTGATCTAAAGACTTATATTTTGTTTTACATCAGATGGACAGCTGGGTACATGTGCATTGCTTTCAACGGGGAAGAAATATCAACAGGATCTTGGAACCAAGATGGCAAAATCACAAGTTCTGCTGGGAAATCGTGGGTCATAGAATTCATGTGCATGTTACTTTGATATGTATCTGAACATTGTTGCAGACCAAGTATACCCCTTTATTGTAATGGTGTAGCTACCAGCAGGATATTAGCCATGCTGCAAAAACTGTTCAGAAATGGTTTGAAAAAAATTGGCCTTCATATTCCCCATTTGTGGGATGTGCTGTGCAAACAAGTCCAAACCATGCAAACTACTTGGTGCCAAATATCACAGCACACCTTCAGTGGTCCTGTGGAATCCATACCTTGATGGGTTAAAGCTATTTTGGTGACCAACACAATAATAAGCAGGTGATTTTAAGCTTATGGCTGATTGATGTAAACATGTGAGTGTAGTTTATGAGAATATATGTGTTTATCAAAGTGGTGGTTTCTAAACTACAACCCTCAACTGTTTTTTACTGTACTCAAACTAATGTAGTTTATATTCACCCTTTGTGACATATTATCGTTGACCTGTTCCTGCATTGTGGACCTCGCTAAAATGTTTATCCTGTTTAAGGTCCTGCTCTCCTTTTGGTCCATTTGCCTTTGGATAACTTGATTTTAGTTCAATATACCTTTTGTCCTGTTTACTGACTATCTCCTCAGTCCTCTAACTGAATGTTCTGTGTGCACACTGACAAAGAAATCGACACACTGTTCTTAGCCAATCAGCAACAGGAAATAACATGCTTATACACATCACTAACACACCCTGTTGCTGATTGGCTGAAGGGGAGTTGGAGGGTGAACTTCTTGTCATTGCTTTGAGAATGAGCAATAAATTTGAGGTCTGATTTTGCAAAGGAGCACTGAAGGGTGTTATGTATCAGTTCATTTAACAACAATCTTTCTTCAGAAATAACGGCTCCCCTTTAAATGTTCACCTCATACTGATTAGTGTTTAATGATTGTTTTGAATATTAATATTTTGGCACTGGGTCTGTTACACCTGACCTGTAATTGTTTGTGCAGTGTGTTATGATTTTGAAAGTGACTGCAGTGTACACTATGGATAAAAATCATTACATAAACATACAGTAAAAAATATTTAACCTGTTTAAAATCAGTTGTGTTGAAATGTGTTGTTAAGACCAGACAGTTTCAGGAGCATTAATTTATTTCACAGGTCAATAATGAAATCTGTACAAAGTTTAATGAACACCGCACCCTCTGGCTTATTTGTGCCATTGTACTGCCTTGGGTTTCGGCACCTCATAATTAAGGTCCTCAAATTCCTCTTCCGGTTTCAGCTTGGGGCCTGGGATCATAACAGTCTGTGGAAAAATAAACAGGAATTAGTACTGCAGAACCACTGTCAAGATGAGTAACACAATAGACCATTACAGCTGCAGCATGTAGCTTTCTGTTAAGCATTAAACAAGCACCCTTAGTAAGACAACAAATGCGTTAAAAATAAATCAGTTGGAAGGTTTTTTTCTTGGTTTCTTTGTTGACAGAACAGCAGGCATAAAAGACTATATATCTTAACAATAACACTATTATGAAGCCAGCCATCAGAATGACTCCCAAACTCTAACCCTGTAAGTGCTAGGTACCATCAATAATGAGTGCATCAGGGGGAAAAAACAAGCACCAAACTTTAAAAAGAGCAAATATTATTGGTGCATGAAAGAACAATATCAGTGCAATATGCTCCCGCAATACAGGTAACTGCTCTCAAAGCTAACTACACCCTTAGCATGCTAACATCAGGCTAATAATAAATATTGCAGAAATAAATACAGCAAAGGATTACAAACATTTTACTAGATTTTGCTTGCGTGTTAACTTTCACCTTAAAGATTAAGCTGCATTATAAAACTCTACTTGCAGTAACATTATATAAAAGTTATATATTGTAGATTTAATAATCCTGCACAGACTCTCCACAAGACAAGAACACAGTCACTTCATAGCAGGGAAAAACAATTATAAAAACAATTTAATCTTACACCTCCAACTTCAGCCCAGCACAGAGACAACTACACTACACTACACTCTGCTATGCTAGTATGTTATACTAACAAACCTTAAGAATTGATTCTTTAGGTGGTGCCCATGCAGGGACAATCTTGCCATGTAGCCTCCAGATGCCATATGGGTTGACCAGGTGTCTTTCCATCACCAAATACTCCAGGACATCCCTGGGCTCTTCTTCATCTCCCATCATCAAGTGGCCAAATCGGTCGTAGACTGCCAGTGTCTGGGGGATGTATTAATGAGCTGTTGTGATGCTGTTCAATGAAATTGCATAATTTTATGTATATATATATATATATATATATATATATATATATATATCTCCCCATTTAACTCACCTGTCTTGAATGCATACGGATCGTCACCTGCCCATACAGATTACCCTTACTGATCATGTCCGGACATCTGGCATGGACCAATCGTGGAGGCTCCAGAGACTCAACAAAGCGCCAGCGTAGCGTTTTATATCTATTTCCACGAACCATCTCCTACAACACAGTGCAAGCTGGTTATAGGTGCAGCCAGAAAACAGTCCGAGATTCTATTTCACTATGGAAGTGAAATAAACTACTTATCTAATTAATAGTACAATAACAATAACATTTACACATTAAAGAGGCTGCCTCACTCTTCCCAGAATGCTAGTTGGCTAAGTATTACCAATGCCAGAGATGGTTCAAAAACAATTCAGCCATGGATATTAAACTGGGACTTGACACCAATGCTGTTTTATCAAAGTATCTATATATCAAACAATCATTCTCTGAGGGTAAGATGGATATGACAATTCAGAAAAATCCACTGAGTTTGAGGAATATAATATTTCCCCCCTCCTTTTTTAAAGCTTGATAAAGGCCATGAGCACACCACTAGGGAATGTTATTGTTTGTTTTTTTTTACGTTGAAAAATTACTTATTCCATTGTTGTTGTTTTTTTACTTAACTTTTTAAAATTACTAATTCTTTGTATTTTTTGGGACAGCATTTTGCCTAATTTCTAGGATTTCAGAATCGGTGACTATGATAAACCATCATGTTTTTTCTGCTGTTCAGGCTTCATCCTGAATGATGTTTATTGGTATATACCACACAGGAATGGAACAGTTAGACTGGTCCTCTATCTGGGATTAAAAACAATTCTTCTGAGTGGATAACGCATGAATCATAATGAAAGATTTTAACTGTTTGTTACTGACATTCAGACAGGCAGCAGCTTCATGATATTTGATATGAAATTTCTCTTGTATTTATTTGTAGTGTAATAAAACACAAGAAAAATATTTCAGTATATATGTTTTTATGTAAATTTACGTATATGTAAATCTCTGTTTATGTCTATGTGCTTTTTCCCCATCAAGCCTGAGGTTAATTGTCCCAATATAGTAGACCAATGCATTTGCACAATTCCCATGTATGATATAATAAATCCATGTATTTTAACTAATTTAGATGATGAATATTTTGTAAAAAAGCTGATGACATAAGAGCAAAAAGCTTGAGATGAATTTCATATGGCGAATTTGTGAATAATATAGAATCGGATTCTGGGAAACAGTGAACCAGTCCCTTTAAGGACAAGCGACATAAAAGTGGTTGACATACAGGGTAACATCTTTCCGTGACCAAAGAATGGAGTTTGCCTTTGTTGAACCTGAAAGAGTGGAGAAGTTAAATGCACATTTGTATTCGATATATATTCACAAAAATAAATAGTGACGTATTACAATATAAGAACGGGAGAGGGTATAATGGCACTAGGGGAAATACTGTTTTCAGGGGACACCTGAACTTAATTCAAAACCTCTGTTTATTTGATATTCTGAAAATTCTGGATCACTGTTTAAGTTTAATCAGAGATATTGAGATTAATAATAAAAAAATAATGGCAAGCAGTGAGAAAAAAAACCCTGAACAACCCTTTTTTAAAACTTTAAAAAAAAAACCATAAAAAAAGGAAGAAACCAAAAGGCTTACTGCGTTAGAGCTAAATGAGCCTCAATGAAGATTTCCTGCGCTTTCACGGCAAACATTTTTGAAGAGAAGTCTGGGTCATACTCCTTTATTTTGCGCATCCTTGCAAAGAAATTCCCAGAAATATTAGAAATGTTACAGGACTGAACAGCATACAGAACATAACTGAGCAAAAATCAACACAAGATCAAGCATCACACTATACATTTTATTTCATTTATTTTTACTCATTCAGACAATTATAGCCAAATTACTCTGGTTAAATCAAGATCAAATGTATCTTGTCTGACCCCTCTGCCTTATCTAGCATTAAAAAAGAGAATTCTGTAGCATGTGCAAGATGCTGATTCTTACGCCAGCTGTGAGGCAGCACTCTGTCGCAGCTGCTCTGTGCGCTGTTTCAGCCCTTCTTTCGACAGAGAGGAGAGACGAGCATCGCCCTCTGGTGGAATGTACGGATCGAAGATTCCAGCTGCCACAGTCATGCAAAACAAACATAACTTTTAGAAAAAAAACTACTTCAAAATTAATAAAAACAGTAAAAAAAATTTAATAAATAAAGCCAACAAAACACAACTGTGAATAGTTTCCACCGTGTGATTAAAGCTGACCTTTCTACTCTCTAAATAATGGATTCCGGTTAAGCATGGCATCAGATCACCAAGACCTGATGAGTTGCACAGTGATTTCAACGGCTTCCCTGTGATGTTATTTCAGGCAATGAACTGAAGCCAACAGGTACCTGTGCATGAAATGTTGATAGGTCTCTCCATGTACTCTTGTCTGATGACCACTCCTGCTGCACGCAACTTCGCCTCTTGTTCACTATGTGACTTTTCCTTTAGTCCAACAGCCGGAGGGATGAAGTGCCGCTTTTTGGTTCGAACAGGAATCAGTGTAACCTGGGGCCATTGCACATCCAGGAAAGGCCCAACACACTGCATGCACACAGAGACATTACAACACGAATCACCTACATCATTATGTTCAACACTTCTACTGCTGCGTTAGTCACGCCCTCCAAATGTGTCTGATTTATGCTTGCGTTTTATGTCTGTTTGAATCTTCTGTACGTTTCTCTCATCCTGACGATGTGCATGGTGTGATATGAATACTCCAAAGACCTGAACAAAACAGTTTAAGCCCAATTTTCTACTTCAGTGGATAATTTTACCTGGAAAGTCTACACAGTAATTCTCTAGTGAAATCATAAACTCTATGATGCTCACATCAAACCACGAACGGTAGAGTAACCATTCAACACAATTCCTGTTTATTACAATTCATGTTTATTATGATTCTGAAATAGAAATGTTATTTAGTCCTTTCCAGAAAAATTGTTTCTTTTTTTATTTGATTCATCTCATGATTTCTTCTTCATGCTGTCTCAATGATGTTTTGGAGGTCACTAAGGACCTTAATATAAATCTACAGTTGGATTTCTGTAAAGCTTGTTTTGTGATAATCTGCTGTGCACCAAAACTGAACAGCAGATCTTAAAATCAGAGGGAAGACAATTGAGGCTTCTTCTCGGTCTGTTAGTTCTGCTCTATTTATTTTAGTTTTCGCCCAGAAAGTCAAACAGCGCTATATATTAAAATTAGTAGTATGGTTTAAATAATCGCATACCTTTAAATTGTTGCATGTGCTCTGATGAAGGAACTTTAACGTCCTACAGATGGACGTCGCCATTTTTTTTTTTTTAGCTCCTTCTTCTTCGTCTGCCGATTATATTTGTCTTAGTGAGTAGAAAGCCGCGCCACCTAGTGGCTGGGAGGACAGTACACTGGTCACTGATAACCTAGATCATAATTGATAAAACACACACACACACACACACACACACACACACACACACACACACACACACACACACACACACACACACA